>VWZK01002458.1:96469-123344 GCA_013396935.1 Baryphthengus martii | reverse complement strand
AATAAATAACAGTACAGTATCTAAATGAAGTTACAGTGATGTGACCACAGTTCACCAAGCGCGGAGCCCCTGCCAGGCCAGCACTGTGGGACCATTCTCCGCGGGGCAGATAAAGGGCACAATGAGGTTTTGTCCATCCCCACAGGCCAATTCAGAAGGGCAGATTCTCTTATATATATAAATATATTTTTCTCGCTCACACAGCTGTGCAGTGACCAATTCTTCTCTGGGGAGGGGAGGGGGGGGACAAGGTTTGGGGAGAGTAATAGGTCTATTATTTCGGGGATGGAGAGAAAGAGCTCAACAGCCCTTTTTTTCTTCTCCCTCTCTCCTTCCATTAAGACAATTGTTATTCTCTGGTGTGTGTGTGGCCCCCACACCCCTTGTTCCTGCTCACACACTCACACCCCCCCCTCTTCAAGCTGCGTGGGAAGGAAGCAAAATTTTGTTTTAGCCACGGAGCCTGAGCGCTGAAGCCGGGTGGTGCCGGGTTAGGTGTCACCTCCTGCACGAAGGGGTGAGGACTAGACGTCCCAGTGAGCCCACAGCCCTGTGCATCCCAGTTTCACCAAATCCCATCATGTTTTGAGTTGGAAAGGCCCTCTGGAGATCATTTGGTCCAACACACCTGCTCCAGCAAGGCCACCCAGAACAGGGGCCCAGGTGGGCTTGGAATCTCTCCAGAGAAGGAGACTCCCCAAGCTCTCTGGGCAGCCTGGGCCAGGCTCCAACCCCCTCCCACCAAACAAGTTTCTCCTCCCGCTCCCAGGGAACCTCCTGGGTTCCAGTTGGTGCCCAGTGCCCCTCGTCCTGGCGCTGGGCACCCCTGAGCAGAGTCTGGCCCCAGCCTCTTGCCCCCCGGGGGCCCTGGAGCTCTTGCTCAGCCTTGCTCAGCTCCCCTCTGGGGCTGCTCTTCTGCAGCTGAACAGCCCCAGGGCTCTCAGCCTTTCCTGGCCACACAGATGCTCCAGGCCCCTTGGCATCATCTTCATTGTCTTCACTTGAGAACACAGCAGAAGACACCCAGAGACATACAGAACCCAAACACCTCTCCCAGCACTCAGTAAAGCCTCTCCCTTGGAGCCTCTACTTGCTTCCAGCTGGGGCTCACTGGCAGAACCTCCTCTGTGCTCCCTGATCATTCAGGGCAACGTTACCCACCCTCAAGTGATTCTTCTGCCATCGGGCCTACAGTGCATCACTTATTTCCATCACCAAAAAGGTTTTCTGGGCCTGTCCCAGGCTGCCCAGGGCAGGGCTGGAGTCCCCCTGCTCCCTGGAGGGGTTTCCAAGGCGTGGAGCTGTGGTGCTGAGGGACAGGGCTCAGTGGTGCCCTGGCAGGGATGGGGCAGTGCTGGGACTCCAGGAGCTGAAAGGTCTTTTCCAACCTAAACAATTCTGTAATTCTGTGATTCTCCACGTCTCTCAGAGACAGTTAATAAATTCTAGGGGTGGCAGGAGGGAGCTGGAGCTTCAGCTGCTCAAGCACAATAAAACAACAAAGGCAGACCAAGGCTATTCCGGGTCACTTCACGGGCGACTGTCAAAGGCAGCAGCAGAACCTGTGAACAGGCCAAGCTGGCAGAAGAACAAGTTTCGTGCCTGTTATGGCGTTGAACCCTAAAGCGGAGACCAAAGATAATCAAAAGATTCGAAAGGCAAATGACCCCAAGTCTGATCTGCCTCGGATCTGTAACCCTCTGGACCGACCACACTGGTCTTTGACAGGGATTCCACATCCCCAGGGAGCAAAATCCTGTAAAGCTTTGGCAGCTTCACCTTTCCTCACAGCGCTGTGACCAAGCCCAAAGCGCATCCTTCCCGTAGCGCGGCACAGACCAGCCAGGGGAGGTTGAGGTTGGAGCTGAGGAACAATTTCTTGCCCTGCAGGGTTGTCCAGGCCTGGCCCAGGCTGCCCAGGGCAGGGCTGGAGTCTCCACCCCTTCAAGTATTTAAAAGACACCTAGATGAGGTGTTTGAGTGAGAGTCTGTTGTGTAAAGACTTCATCTGGGGCTGGTCCACCAGCCTCATCTGTGCTCTGCTCAGAGTCGGAGGCAGCTCAGCCCCAGGGGCTGCGCAGAACTCCTCTTTCCCAGGGTTGCACAGGAGGACAGAGAAACTTCTCTCCTTGACCCCACCTGACTTTCCTGGGGAAGAGCTGTTGCTCTTATCTGCTGGGACAATGCTTCTTTCAGCCAGCCAGTGAATTCAACATGACCACTGGGAGATCAAAACCCTTCCAAGTGAAGACTGTGGCTCCCATGAGTAACTCCAGGGGAATGCAGACAATGACCCTTGAGCCAGCAACCTGGCAAAGAGGCTGCTTCTCGCACAACACTGAGCTTGTGCAACTCTGCTCTCCCGTGGTCACCTCCCTCCAGGCTCCCACCTCCTGCTCACCACCGCCCAGACCCCTGCTGCCAAACAGGACACAACTCTTCTACGCTGACCAAGGCCACCAGAAAATCAGGTAAACCCCTTTAGTGTCACATCACCAGGTCTACACTCTCTACTTACCATGCTCTGGGCCAGGCAGAGGTCACAGACTGAGGACTCTCACCTCAGCCTGAGGTTTCCTCATCCTGAAGTGAATTTATAATGGAGTCCAGTTCAGGTCTCCTTGAATCCGATGGAGAACATATCCCTGTACCACCCTTTAACACAGGGCACTCTAGTTTACCACAAAATTTAACCTGGGAGGGGGAAATAAGGATCTCTCAACACCTTCAGCCAACATCTCAGACTGAAATTCCTTCAGGTAATGTGTAGGGCACAGAGAAGACAGATTCTAGGAGAAAATCTATTTGGAAATTTCATGGAGGTAGAACCAGGACCTTGAGGCTCCGGGCCAAAAGCTGATGCACAATCTCTTGGATCAGGGTGGCTGAGAAGTGGATTATTTTGTGATCTCAAGAGAGAACGGTCAGATTTTGACCTGCTCCAAAGTCTGTCCCCATCTTTCTGACAGGCCCCTGGAAGCCCCGAAAGGCCCCCAGAAGGTCTCCGCGGAGACTTCTCCTCTCCAGGCTGCACAAGCCCAACTGTCCCAGCCTGGCCTCCCAGCAGAGGGTTCCAGCCCTCCCAGCATTGCAACCAGGAGCACAAGGGCTCAAACCAGCACCGCCAGGATTCAGAACAACTAGGGCAGAGGAGGAGCATCTGCACTCAAAAATTGGTTCACAACTTTCTGGGCAGGTTGGAAAGAAGCTCCTGCTGCACCCACAGAGCTTGCGCCAGTTCACCGGGGGCCTTCCAGCAGCAAGGACCCCGCCAGAAGCCAGCTCCTCACGCCTATCATCGTTATTCTCCAGGATCTCCACTTACCCGCTGCAGAGCAAGAACTGGGAGGGGGCAGAGAGCAGGATTTCAATCCCAGGGGTGCTCAGCTGGGTGCCGGGAACCCCCCGAGCAGGGGGAAGAGCCCAACGTGGGCAGCGCCGGCGGCACGGGCACAGCACCTGGCCGAGGGACACGGGGACACCAACCCCGGGAAGCATCAGGCGTCGGCTCCTGCCTCTCCAGACAAGGGGACTGAGGTTTGATGGAGCCCCATCTGCTGACTTGGACAGGAACAAAGTCACCCAGCAAAGCCAGGCTTGCCTTTCAAGGAAGAATAATTTGAGATTGCCGAAAAGGCAGAGAAATTCAAATAACCTTTCACGGCACCGGTTTTAACCACGCTCCCTGCGCAGTCACCTTCAGATCACCGTTTCCTAACAACCTCTTTCTCCTCTCTCCTATTTCAAGTATAACCTTGAATCTTTGGGAAAAAAAAACCAACTTCACAAACCCCACAACAAAACAACCCAACGAGCTACTCTGTGCAACGCCGGTTTCCACCAACAAGGAATTAACAATCAGATCTCGGCTTTAACTACTCACAGATTCCCGTTGTTTTCACTCATTTTCTCTGCTTGCTCGGGAACGCAGCAGCCTGGCTTAAAAATTGTTGGACTGCTCGTTTGCTGGTGTCGATCCGGTCAAGGGCTTGAAAAAAAAAAATAAAAATCCACATTTCTCAATAAGCTGGAAGTTTCTCCTACAGCCACCAACATCCTAAAGAGTCAGAATGTCCTCTTGGAAACAGCAGCGACCTCCCTCGCTCCGGCTTTTCATAGGAAAGCAAGATTTTAAAGCACCATCCCGGGTGCACGTTCATCTTTTTCCTCTCCTTAGAAACCACATTAAAACAGCTGCTCCTAAACAGGGATTATTTCATGTTTATCCAAGGGCAGTACCTCGAGCTTTATGTTTTTCTTTCCCCACGAGAGGAAGTGTTTACAGAAGAGGCAATAGCCTTTTATGAGACTGAGATAAAGTTATGGCTCGGAAAAGAAAACCCAAACCAACCCAAAGCTTGTACATACCAGCCCTTTTTATAGGCACTCGGTAGTTCAGTCACCCCTGAGCTCTTAATTCCCTGATAGTCCTCAGTCTCTTCAGGAGCAACTGTAAAAACTACTCCAGGCGGCCATTAATAGGATTATTTTCTTCCAGGCATTCCTTCTCCTGCCTCGATTTCTCACGGCTGGGCAGAAAGCTCCTGAGCCTCTCCTGAGGCTGTTCCACTGGCTCCCTTCATCTCCTCCTCTCTGGCCCCAGAAGCCACGAATCCTCCTTTCCCATTTCCAGAACGTGAAATGTTGTGGTGTTACCGGCTGTGAACTGCACCAGGCACTGAGATCCTGCTCTACAAACCTACACAAAGACAGAATCAGAGTGGGTTTGGTTGGAAGAGCCCTTGGAGCTCCTGGAGTCCCAGCGCTGCCCCAGCCCTGCCAGGGCACCACTGAGCCCTGTCCCTCAGCACCACAGCTCCACGCCTTGGAAACCCCTCCAGGGAGCAGGGGGACTCCAGCCCTGCCCTGGGCAGCCTGGCACAGGCCTGGACAACCCTGCAGGGTAAGAAATTGTTCCTCAGCTCCAACCTCAGCCTCTCCTGGGGCAACTTGAGGCCAGTTCCTCTTGTCCTGTTGCTTGTTCTGTGGGAGCAGAGCCCAACCCTCTCTGACTCCAAGCTCCTGAATTTCAGGGAGTTGTGGAGAGCCAGAAGGTCTCCCCGGAGCCTCCTTTTCTCCAGGCTGCACAAGCCCAGCTCCCTGTCCAGCAGGCAGGCTTCCTACACTATTTTTGCTCACACTCCATCCTCCTCTCCCTGTCACCTTCTCACACCCTTCCTAAGACTCCTTTGCAATTGGCTTTGTTTCTGAAGTCATTTGTTCTCTCTGACACGTTGAACCCGAGCACTTGGGAACTCAAAGCACCACATTTCTCCCTTAGCTCCGCTCTCCACCGAAGAGCAGCGCTTGCTAGAGCTGAGCCTCCTGCAGCTTCCACCCCTGGGGCCAAGCTGGAGCCAGCACCCAGGGCGCACGAGCATCAAACCGATCTCACGGGACAGAGACGCCCCCCAAAGCATCTTTCCCCCTCCAGAGGCTGAGATCCACAACAGACAGAGCTAAGGAGGTGACAACCGGCCCCAGCACCGGCTGAATTGTTCCCCAGAGAACTTCCGGAGCGTCGTGGGGATGCGCCAACCCCACGGTCCCCATCCCCCTGCCCCCAGCGCGCGCCGCGCGGCCTCTGCCACCTCTCAAACTCACGCACGACCCTCGGGAGACGTGACCTCAGGCAAAACCACACCTGTCACCCCTCCCAGGTCAGCCTTGGGAACAGTCACATACACCAGTCATGCTTCTACATCCATTTTATACACGGTGCCGTACAATATACAGAAACTGTTTATATACATCTCTCTTTATAGAATAGGCTATATTAATCTGTGTCTTTCTTTACAGCAATATTAGTTTGGATCTTTCATACATAGGTACAAAAAGTCACGGTAAGAATGGCACGTGAGGAGTGCTTTTAGTTTCCTTGTAGTCTTCATGCTGGGGCAGCTCGGAGCAGGGATTCGGAGGGCAGCATTCCCAGGATGGGCGGTGACCTCTTGGGTGACCTTGGGGACATAGGATCCTGTGCCGTCCCCCCCCTCCCCAATTGCATATGCAAGTGCTCTAAGCCCTGCAAGAGGCAGGTGGAGCAGCTCAGAGCTCCCTAGAAGGACCATTTCTCTAGAAATGCAAAAAAAAAAAAAAAGTTTTAGCTAGAAAGAGGCAATTGGGGTCAAAGAGTTAATTTATAGCTCCCCTCCTCTGAGCTGCCCCCAGCACACGATGTCAGGAAGGTGACAGGAGCAGGGCTTCTCCATAGAGGCATCGGTGACAGAGAGAGAAGAGCCGCTTGGAGACCCCACTACCCAGCTCCTGCTGCGCGGAGACCCCACCGGCCGGGCTCCACCCAACGCAGCTGGCACAAAACACACACAAAAAGATGAGGGGGGGGAAAAAAAAAAAAAAAAAAGTTTGCACCAGTTCCTCTCTGCTCGGAGGACAGGCCAGACCGGTGGCTGTCCCAGAAGGACGCCGGAGCAAAGAGCTGAGCCAAAGGAAAGGGTGTTCCCAGAGGGAGCGCTCGTCTCCTGCTGCCCCATGCACGCAGCAGGGAGGTGCGGCCCAGCACCCACAACCCCTGGGTTGACATTAATAATTAATTTTATCCCCAGGACAGGAGCTCGGGACTATTCCCCGGACATCGCCTCGTCACTCGGCCGCGGCGTTCGCGGAAGGGAAAAGCCGGGAAGGCGGAGCTCCGGGAGCTGCGGACGCTGCTGCTTGGCCACCAGCGAGTGCTGTGGATCTACTGGTGAAGGAGTGAGGACCCAAAAAGGTGGGTGGCAGAGAGGGAGCAGACGCCAAGAGGGGATTGCTTCGCGTACGTGACACCCCCAAAGCGCTGCACCGAGACAGACGGCACAGGCACGGGCCACCAAACCGGCCCGAGGGCCGCTTGGGGCTGGTCCCTCCTCCTGGCACCGCCACCGGCACCAGGAGCCTCCAACTCTGAGCCATGGGAACGGCACAAAGGCCCTGGTGGGATCCCAGTCGAAACCACAATGAAGGCTCATTCCTGTGCTGCTCTGGGTTTAGTGATTCTGCTGAAAGAAATACGTGGCCAAAGAGAGGTCCCTTCGTCGGACAGGTACGTTGGGCAGGTAGAAAATGTCAGGAAAGGTGAAACAAACCACAGGGTGACAGGGTGAGGTCAGAGGTCTCAAACTCAGCCAATGAAAGGAGCAAAACCAGGCAGCTCTCTGCCAAGAGAGCTCACCTTTGGCAGATGGCTGCTCCAGGAAGGGCAGTGAATCGACCTGCAGCGGACAGCTCGCAATCGAAGGCCCGTTCAGCACAAGCTCTGGCAAAAATAAAGACAGATCTCGAAGAGCAGGAAGATTTTTTACTCGTGAATAGACCTGAGAGGAAGTAACTGTGGTGAGGGGCCGAGGAGGCGTCCGTCCCGCCCCAGGTCACGCTTGGCTTTTGGCACTTAATACGCCCCGAGGCGGCGCTGGGGGGACAGTGGGGGAGTCTGATAAGCCCCAAGTGAGGCAGCAAGAGAGGGTCTGGCAGCCAGGGCAGCTCCGAAGCGCTCCTTGGCCACACTGCGCGCCCCTTCCTACGGCCAGCGAAGAACTAACGCGCAGAGGCGGGGAAGGAAGCCGGCAGACGTCTGCCGGTGAGCAGGAGGCTCGGACCTCGAGCCAAAGGCAACCAAAGGCACAACAGGGACGAAGGCAAACAAAAAAAAACCAACAAAAAAAACAGAAAAACAAAAGACAGCAAAGCGCTTGGAGGCAGCTGATGCTTTTTAAGGACTGCAAGTCCCTAGCACAGAGGCAGGAACTGCTCTTTCTCCACCATTTTCAGGGCGCACACCTTTAAGCAGCCTGAGGTTAGGCTGAGCTGGGCAGAGACGGTCGGGAGGTGGGGAAGGGAGGAGGATGAATCGGGCAGTTTAAAGAACCCCTGCCACGCACAGCGGCCGTTGTTACGCTGAAAAAGCTCCTGCCTAAAATATTTCTCCGCTCAAACGACACAGAGTTGAGGAGTTAAAGAGGGTTTAGGTTTTGGGAGCTGTCCACCACAGATTAACAGCCTCCCCCCCAAGCCCATCTTGGCGGTGAAGGCTCCGACTCGGAGCTGGGATAGAAAACTCCAAAGCCAACAAAGCAGAGCCCCTCTCCCTGAGGCTCGTTCCCACCAGGAGCTGGCAAGGGGGAGAAGGGCAGCGACGGACACGGCCTATTTCACACACCTCTCACTCTCGACCCATAACACCAGTAGGACCATCTGAGCGGGGAACAAAGACCTCCCAGCCCGAGTCCCACCTCCAAGCCGTTCCCACAGCTGCCAAGGTTTCCTCCGGCCGGCTGGACCCGGAGCAGCCTCCTCCAGGCAGGAGCACCATCAGAGGGAGCTTTGGCACAAGAGATGCAGCTCTGCCCTCGGAGCACAGGCTCCGAGAAGGACGAGCCTGACTCTCCAGAGCTTCGGAGACACATTCCTTGGTTCAGAGCCTGGGAGCTCTGCGTTCCCAACTCTCCCTTTCCTCAGGCGGGTTAAGAAGGACTGTGAGAGGGGAAGAAGCTGATGTTTCTCAGCTGAGAAGCGGCCACCGACTCGAAAGAGGATGGCAGAGATTGTCCGTACCCTTCCTAAAGTGCACGAGCAGCTCTGTGAGAGTCTGATTAAATAAATACACAGCTCCCAGCAAACCCCCAGCTTTAGTGGGGTGAAGTCAAACAAGTGACAGGACGGAAAGACAGACAGCAAAAGCCACTGCAGACGTCAGTTGTCGGAGCAGAAAGGAAGAAACCTACTGCTACAGCTCAGAAGGAGGAATTTTTCAGGAAAAAGCTCGGTTTGTTGAGGGCTAGAAGTGATTTTAAACGTCTGCCGGTGTTTCTGCAGCACATTTGAAGACTTACTACACCTCTTCATCAGCAAATTACCGACCTGAGCGGCTTAACACGCTCTGCAGGCAGCAGCTGCGACCACCATCCCTTCAAAAAGAAACCAAAAGCTGCCGCCGCTCAGCCGGGACGTCCTCCTGCCGCCGAGGGAGGAGGATTTTGAGATTGTCTACACAACAGCAAACGACAAAGGTGTGTGCTTGGGGTTAACTGGAACGGATGCTCCTCCTCCCAGTCTTCCCTGGAGGGGCAGAACCACAAAAGACAACCTCTACACACACCACCACATGCGCTCCAGCGATGATTAACCTCGACTAAATCACCGCTGAAAAGGATAATTCTGATTATTCAGATGGCCCAATTTGTAAATTAAGCCGAGGATCTGCGTGGGAGGTTCAAGGAAAATATTGGTCTCTGCCGGCAGGCTGATAAAACTGGGGGGGGAGAAAAAAGCTGAGGAAACATCTAAATGCATAAGGAATCTATTAGAAGAGGTCATTTTACAAATCAGCAGGATGCTCTCACGCGCGTACGGATCTCATCACCCCGTCTAAAAGCGGGATCCAGGAAGGATTAAAATGAATTTCCAAGTGGGAAGCAGTAGTAGCCAGAAAGATGGAAAAGCTTTATAGCGAGAGCATTGAGACTGGGGGCCCGGGTGAATTTAGAGCAGCGAAAAAAATCAGAGATGATCAAGAAACAAAACCGCTTTAAGATACGAAGGGAAGGTTTAAAACTCCTCTTAATTAGGCCCAGATTATAAACAGTGGAACTGAGCACAGAGGAATGATGTTAGGAGATGATATTTGAAAAAAGTAATGCCATTTTCATCTGGTTGTCTGCTCTTGACACCGCTCAGCCCTGGCCTGTTTCTTCTGACAGAGACAGGACACGGCCACAAGTCCAACTCCTGCAGCAGAAGCGGCTCCAACGAGCACACACCGATCCTGTACCCCCAACACTTGCTACTTTTCCTCCTCCTTCCTGTGATTGTTGACAGCAGCATCTATTTCCCACCTAAATCCCGTTGGGGACTTCCAGTTTTTACTGCAATCTAAGCAACTATGTCCTAAAAGTACAGAAATGGGAGTCACTGGGTTTGTGCGGCCACGCTCACAACCACCTTTGGGATTTTGGTGCTCTAGAGAGCAAAGGATCTCCTACAACTCCTGTTCACTTCGGATCAAGTCCTTAAAAGTTGCAGAAATTAGGAATGAAGACGGAAAATACCAACCACAGACCAGGCAAGCAGAAGCTGGAGATAGCTAAAGAACTTCTGAGTGTTGACAGCACCTTGACCTCTCAAGGTGCATCAAGACAAGAATCCTATTTAACCATTTTGGGACATGCTGAGGTCACGGGGAATTGCTTTCCCAAACTTAACTGGTGCTACTAAGGGTGTGGAATGGAGACACCATCATCTTGAGATGAAGTAACTACGGAGATAAGGTGGCTCCTGGTTAGGTGACAGGAGTAAGGAGCAAAAAAAAGAGGCAAGGTTAGAGAGTGGTGATTTTAGGAGAAAATGCACGTTCCAAGTGGAAAAAGGATAATGGGAATTACTGGGGAAGGGCTTTCTTTCCAGTCAGCACTCGGCCATCCTCAGTGCAGCAGGATCCTGCCGACGTTCTTGGCACCGCCACAAGTAAAGCACCGACAAAAAGCGTTATTACCAATGCAGAAGCAGCTCCAAACCCACAGCCAGACACCATGACGATCGAAACTCCCTGGGATATGATCCACGGGATTATTTTATTCTGCTTCAGACCCACCCAGAAGGGCTGGAGGGCAGCTCAGAGGCGTGAAGACCGGCGGGTGGCACCACATCTCCTTCAGCCCTTGTGAGGCCACCGGCAGAGGGGGTCAGAGGCTGGTCCTAACGCAGCGCTTGGATCGAGCCCATTCCACCGCAGGCCGCGCAGCACCCGCTCTCTGCTCTCCAGGAACGGCGTGACCTCGGCTCCACTCCTCTACCAAGAAGTTCTTAGAAGGGATTTTAAGGCCGTGCCATCGAATCGTTGACTGTTGGTTGGGGGTCTACGGTGCCAGGCACTCAACAGCCCCTCCAGCGCGACCACCACGCCGGGTAGGAACATCCCACCAAAACATCGAGGGAACCTATAAAGCTCAGAAGGCACAAAGCTTAAGAATAGGAACCAGGAGGCAAGAGATGAGAGATCTGGAGATGCTTCAACGCTTCCGAAGACAGCCGCCGGCCGGAGTGAGGGCAGAGGGAGCCGGCAAGAGCGCGTGGTACCAACGCAGGAGGCAGCGACGGGCTCTCCATTTCTTTTCACCTTCCAGCCAGGCTCTTCTAGAGCTCTTCCTCAAGCTGCTTTGCTCTTACAGCAAAGGAGGGATGAGGATCGAGAAGCAGAGAGAGGTTTAAAGTAGAAATAATGTAAAGACAGTCGATCGACTCCGAGGGCTGGGAAAAGAGCTGTTTGTCGAGAGGGAAGAAGAGAAACTGGGAATTACCCACAACGGGACGCAGTAAAAGCCGTAACTAAAGGGGCCCCTTTCACACCTTCGCTGCCTCGATCTACGAGCCCAGGCCACCAGCGTTGGGCGATTTGCAGGCTTTGCAGAAGCAGCCTGATAATCAACAAGAGCAGAAACAAAGCAAAACCCCATCGTGCCAGGTCGATTCCTGCTACAGCTGCTCAGGGCAAGGCGACCCCATTCCCCCGGGACACCGTTCCAATGGCACAGAGAAGGGAAGAGTCACGCACAACCTCTTCCAAGAGGTAGGCCCAAGGTCAGAAGGGACTTTCTAGTGCAATATTGTGACCCATTAAACATCATCAATACTGAAAGAATTTGGTTGTTTTGCTTTTTTTTCTCCTGAAGAGGGAGATAATCCGCCACACTTGCCTCACCCCATCTCCTCACCGTCCTCAGGTGGGGCACCAGTAGTTCCACCGCCTCAGCTCAGAGGCGGCCACCTCCTCCTACCTCCCTGCCAGAGCCAGAGACGATTCCTTCCTTAATGTCTGTAAAGTGCTTTGCAGATATAAAGCTCTGCCTGAGTGCTAAGGGGTTTATTACTCCCCATCTTCCGCCGACGGCAGAAGCGAATTCCTCTTCCCCGCTCCGTCGCCGCGCGTCAGCAGCCCGTGGCCAGGAGGAGAGCCAGCCCATCAGCCTCGGCCTCCCGACACCCCAGATCCCCTCGGCCCCTCAAAACCACCCTGTTTGTGCGTCTTCTTGGACACCAATCACCTTTTTAGTGGTTTTTCCGGTGCCTGTGGCAATTTGGCCTCACCCCGTGACCTGCTCCTGAGCCAGCGGGGGGAACAACGCTGCTCTTTTCTGAAGGACACCCAGAGGGAGGGGGAAAAAAAAAAAAAAGTAACTTGTTGCTCAAAATGAAAGTGTTTTTCTTTCATAAATTACTCTGAATTCAGAGGGGCTGCATCCCTCCGATCCGAGGCAGCAGAGAAACGGTCACCTTTGGAACCTAAACCACAGGGAGGGTGTTTTAGTGCCCGTTTAACACTCCTGAAGGCCCTGGGATTTGTAAGGAGCAGGGGATGCAGCATCCCAACACCAAAGCACCGAGCGAGAGATGGGTGCTTGGACACAAACAAAGTCCAGCTGGCTCCCGTGCGCCCGACGGCACGTAAATCGGGGAACTCCGCCTCTAAAGCGCTCCCCTTCTGACCTCTTTGGGTGGCACTTGGGACAGCAGAGCCCTGACCCACGCCTGGGGCTCCCAGAAACGACTCGAAGGCAACCAGAGATAAGGGCTAATGGGAGCTGAGGGATTTGTCACCAGCTATGGGATTTGTCATGAGCTAAGGGATTTGTCACCAGCTAAGCTCCCCGGGGAAGCACAGCATCCTCCCACCGTGGAAACACCACAGCTAAGGAGGCCAATAAAAATCTCTGCCGTTATAAAAGGAGCGAAAAGAGGAATTTCTTTTCCAGTGAGGGAGGACAGAGCCCCGGTGAGACCGATTGATAACCCCGCTGAGCTTTGATACGAAGGTGTTTTTGTCAATTCAAGGCCTTCCACAGGTCGCAGCACGTTTAACGCTCTTCGATAGGAAGTTTCTCTCCCGCTTCCGTCGCTGGACAGTCCCTGCCTGGACAGGTCTCCTCTGGGCACCGAGGCTCTGCACAGCAGCCCTCGGGTAGTTTCACCAGTGACTCAGGTCGAGCTTTGCAAGGTGGTTTTGTGATTTGGGGAGGGGGGTGAGGGAGGGCGGGGGAGGGACGCACACAGCTCCCCCCAGACCCCAAGCCACTTGAAAACGCAGAGGATTTGTGATCGTAGCTGCCCATCCTCTCTCTTCTCCATCCACCGAGGGAACGGCGCAGGAAGGAGAGAACGAACGTGCTTTTAGCTTCGGGAAAACCTCCCCGTTCGCTTAATAAATACTTTCCCCAAAAAAAAGCTGAGCAGCTCTGTAAACATACGAGAGATTTCAATACTTAGTAAAAGTTCATCTTTCCCCTGAACTCCCAACGAGAGGCCGGCGCTGAACTGCAATTACTGGATACGGGTGATGGGAGGACCTGGCGGAGTCCAGGAGAGGTTCCCAAGCTCCGCAGGGGCCTGGCAAATAATTCTGGGATGTTGAGAAGCCTGTGAAATATCCAACTTGATCCATCCATCCAGCTCTGAGATGAGAATCCCGTCAAGTCCTGCAGGAGCTTTGCCAGCTCAGAGCGGTCCAGGGAACTGAGAAGTGACGACGGTGACGTCCGGGAGAACTTTCTGGCGAAGGAGGGATGTGGCAAAGGGCTTTGGCTCTTCAGAAGAGTGTCCTTCCCTCTCAGGAGCAGCCTGGCGGTCACTGAACGGAGAAGTAGTCGGGGGAGAGAACACGCGGCGCCAGCCCTGTTCTCGCTGCGCCTGGGCCGGGGGAGGGGAGGCTGCATCTGGGGAGGATACAGCCCCAATGGCTTTAAAACAGGAGAGTGTCCTACAAAAGCGAGCCCCATGGAAACGGGACGAATCGGATCTCGGGTCGGATCCAACATGGTAGTGCAACAGGACCCAAAGCCTCAATCCGCTCCTTCCCACAACCACTGACGCGGTACAGAGGGGGTGATCTGGCCTGGCCCCCTCTGCTTCCGTCTCTCCGATCCTCCAGCTTCAGGGAACCCACCCCTTCTCTCCCCCGAGGATTCCCTGAAGCCAGACAGCTGGCTCCCAAACTCAGCAGGTGCCCTGGGGCAAAGGATCTGCCTCTGAAAGGAAAGGAGACAGGCTGAGGTAGGGAACGCCCGTCTACTTTTCAGGACTCAGACCCTCCGAGCGCGGCCGCCCCGCGAGGCGGCGCTGCTCCGGCCACGCGCGTGGAAATCGAGCGCAATCCATCCTCCGGACGCCGCCGTGCCACCGCTCCGTCACCCCAGCAGGAAGGTTTTTCCAGAGGTCTCCTCCCATCCAAACTGCCCAACGACCACCTCCTCCACGTCTCCTCCCAGCACTCGGCCTTAGGGGATCAGCTCGCGGAGCCGCATCCCTTTACCCTGCAACTAGAGGGCTGAAATCATGAGGTCGTCCTGCTTGGCAGGGCTGGTTACGTGCCCAGAAGGGGTGGAAGTCCGGATTTTGTCCGTGGCCAGGCACTCCTGGCTGCTCACGCCTGTGGGAGTGATGTCCATGAGTTCTCCAGACGAACTAAGGGGGAAAGAGGGTGAGACAGAGATGCCCGACGAAGGATCTGTTGAGCCTGCAAACAACCTCGGGGGCTTTGGGACTAAGTTGGGTTCGTATTGCGCCCTCAACAGGATCTCCTGTTCACTGACAGACTTGGGCATCTCTGCGAAGTCACTGGAGCTGTCTGACACCATCATGCAGTAGATGTCCTGGAAGGAGCTGCTTTTGCTGTCCAAATTAAAGAGGCTGTCTATGAACTCGGCGAACTCCAGCACTTGGGGACTGGGAACGTCGGCGAGCCGTCCGTTCTGGAGGGCCGGCTCCTCGCGGGGGGCTAAGGAAACGCGGTCCCCCTCGCTGCCGGCCCCCTCCTCGCTGCAGCGTCGCTGGGGGGTAGTGCCGCCGCTGTTGAGCACGTTGTCGGGGGGCTGAGTCTCCTGGGAGTGCTTGGAGAGGCTGTCGGCAGCCAGCAGCTCCGTCCGCGAGCTGAGGGAAGGGTTCTCCTCGGGGATAGCGGGGTCTATATAAAAGCAGTGGGTCTCATCCTTCTCCATGACGGCATGGAGGCTGGGCGAGCCCCGGATGCTCCGAAACCCAGAGGAGCGCCTCGAATCGAAGCTGTAGATGGATTCGTTGTCCGAGAGGCTCTCCATGGTGGCGAGAGGGGCGCGACGGTCCTGCAGCTCCACAGACAGGCGTTCC
Organism: Baryphthengus martii; assembly: GCA_013396935.1. Lineage (NCBI taxonomy): Eukaryota > Metazoa > Chordata > Aves > Coraciiformes > Momotidae > Baryphthengus > Baryphthengus martii. The sequence goes on along the minus strand of VWZK01002458.1, from coordinate 108,215 downwards.
TTGGTATCCAGGAGAAGCAGCTCCACGGGGTCTTTCTGCACCGGAGAAAGCGGTTTGGTCTCGTAAAACCCCTCCAAGCTGATTTCGGAATGGGACTTGCTCCTGCAACGAGAAACGGACAACGTGAGGCCGCGTCGCCGCCCGGAAGAGCCAGAGGAACCGAGTCTTGGGCAGACAGTTCCTCGTGCCCAGAGGACACGTCATTCCTCTAACCAGAGCCATCCACAACTGCAAGAAGTCTCATCTCCCCACTCTCTCTCCATCCTCCCAGCTGAAAATATTAGGTACAGTTTCTTCCCTCTGCAAGCTCCAGTTCTTGCCCTTCTCCCTTTTCCCCTGGTTAAAGATCCTCCCTCTCAAGCACCTTTTTCACATAGGCCCTTGGCTCTGCTCCCAGTGGAACGTGCACTCCTAAATGAAGCACCCAAAGCAGCCTTAAGGATAAGAACTATGGAATTATCTGGGAAAGGAGCCTGAGCTTGGAAGAGGACGGTAGCACCTGCCAAAAGGATGTGATATTTAGGGGAAGGCTTAGAAGTGAGGCCAACATTTGGTCAATAGTGACCTGAGAACAGCTTTAAGAACCCCCAAGGCACAGCAAATGGCCTCTAAACTTGATAGAAACACTGCCAACCTACAAATGTTTCCACATCAGCACCTCCCTGAAGCCTCTGTCCCCTCCCTCGCTCCTCCCGTACCTCAGAACCCTCCCTCCGCTTTCACTCACCTGGAAGGGCAGCAGCTCCTCGGCTCTGCTCTGGCTACGGGCACAGAAACCACCGCTCCTCTCCCTGCTGCTTCATCTACTTCATCTTCTCAGTCTTACAAGTGTGGGTTGAGCCCTGTTCCTGCTGTCCCATCACAGCTGCAGCTCTGGTTCTAAGCTCTCCTCCTCTCTCTCTGACCGGTCACTCTCTCTGCGACAAGAACTTGACCGGTTTTCGTACGATTTGCTGTCTTCTCTTTCTTCTAAATTTAAGTCCCGCTCATGTTACCTCCAGGATATTCAGCTGTCCCATGGCCCAAGCACAGACCATCTCACCCCGCCTCGTCCCACACACACAGAGCATCTCGTCGGGTCTCTCTACCTGAAACCTCCACAGAAGTGCTTTCCTCGCAAAGAAATAACCCTCTCCCACCCACAGCACTGGCTTCAGTCTCCACGCAACTCTCAGATGCCGTCTCTGACTACAGACCACCTTCCTTCTCGGGTCTTCCCCGTTTTGTCTGCAAATCTGCCCCATCAAACGCAATTCTGTGAGGGGAGTCGTCCGTTCCAACTTTGAAATAACCCTTTGCCCACATTTTGTTCCTCACAAGTTTGTGGCCCTGCAATGTCTCAAAAAAAAAATAAATCTACAAGGATTCCTCCTTTCCCTGAAGGAATGTGGTTTACGTTCACCTCAAAGAACGAGCTCGCTCTTTGTAGATCGTTTTGATGGTCCTCCAGCTTCTTGGCCTTTGTCAGACTACTGATGTCAGCGCTCAGAGATGGCCCAGCTTTCAGAAAACCACCCCTCCAGCACTCAAAAACACACCTTTCCCCGTGGACCGAGCTTCCTGCTCTTGTCCTTTGCCAACAGGACACTGACCGCTCTCCCCTCACCTGTATCCATGTTTCCAGCTTGTCCCGTTTATAATATTGCACAGAAAGTAGCTTTAAGTGTGTATCTGCTGCTAAGTTTGTGGCTTTCACTGCTGCTCAGCTTTTGAGTCACCATATAGATTTATCTTTGGGCACATAAATCACACAAGAAAACAGAGATTCAGCTGCAAGGCTGCAAGTTCGACCTTTACGGTTTCAGAGAAAACCTCAGAATAGGGAGAAAAAGGAAGTTTCTCCCACACCCTCAACTCCTAGGTTCTGATTCACCGATTCTTGAGCAATACAAAGGATTCTTCCCCCTCAACAGGACACAAGAGATACTGAAGTCCCACAAAGGCAGCCCTTGGATCTATCCTTCCCACAAACAGCGACGACAACACCCCGAGAGAAAGAGGACCCACACCTAGAGCCAACAATCCTTCAAAGAAACCAGAGATCCATCCTTACTTCGTGCTGCTGTTCCTTCTGTCCACCGTGAGGGCTCCAGTTCCGATCTGCACGGAGGGTCCGCTCGGCAAGGGCTGACTCTGGAAGATCAGCTCTGGGGTGAGATCCACTTCTGTAGGACTCACCATCACTTTGGCCGCGGAAAGCAAAGCGGTTTTCCCCTTGTTGTAATTCTCCAAGACCTGTTTGAGGCAAGAAAGAGGAACAGTTGGGGCTTTGCTGGTCTCAGCCGCGTCTGCCTCTGGTACCAAGGACTTCTGCAAACGTGGGGAAGGGTCTGGAGGGAATCCAGTGCCGGGGGGGTGACTGGGAGGAAGTCGGGAGGAGCAGCCTTCAGACCAGCAGGGCAGAGGTAGAGCTGTGTGGTTGCAACTACAGCTTGGTGGCAGAGACCCGCTCTACACCCTTTATAGGTAATCATGGAATCGTAGAGCGGTTTGGGTTGGAAGGGACCTTTAAAGGTCATCTAGTCCAAGCTCACTGCAGCTCAGTCACCCCTCAGACTAACAGAGAGGCTGCAGCCACAGCACGGAGGACGTGCCTCAGTCTGAAGGACCTGTCTCACTGTGGATGTCGCCCAACTGCAGCCTCTAACGGGCAGCTTTGGAGAGAAGGAACCAAACAACACCCAGCCTCACATTATGGAACCACAGAACTGTCAGGGTTGGAAGGGACCTTGAAGATCATCGAGTTCCAACCCCCCTGCCATGGGCAGGGAATCGTCACGACATTAAACTGGGAAAGACCACCCAGTCTGGGACGTTGGGTAGTGGGCTGGTACGTCCCATTTCCACATCTCATTACGTGTGTGACTGGCTCAGAGCACATCATCCTGTCCTCCTTTGCTCCAAAATAAAAGGCCTTGTGTATTTAAGCAGCTCTCCTGGGCAGGGACTACTCAGTCCTGGGGACATAAAGGCCCCTTGACAAGGGACTGGCTTTACTAGGGCCCCTCATTGCCCCTTGATCCTTTTTACCTTGTTGAGCCCTTCCATGACCACGTACGGGAGGTGTTCGTGCAGCATGGCCGGCGAGATGATGACTTCGTTAAACGCCTTGTTGTCGCCCCAGATAGCGAAGTAAGTGGGATCCTCTTGATCGCAGCAACTGGAAGAGGAAATGGGATCCAAACCGAGGGGGGAAACAGAGCCGGGGATAAGAGAGCAGGCCAGTATTTTGGCAGGGAAGAGAAACAGCAGNCAGTGCTGACCCAGCCAGGATGTTGGTGGCCTTCCCGGACACACACTGGCTCATCTTCAGGAGGCTATTGACCAACACCCCAAGTCCTTTCCAGCTGCTCTTCCCCCAGCCTGGAGCATCACAGGTGGTTGTTGTGACCAACTATTTCCATTCTGACAGCACAGGCACCATCACTATTCCCATAAGAAAGCAGAAAAGATAAAACCACCCCTTCATAGAAGGATTCTTCTCTTGAGGAGTCTTCCAAAAAAAACCCCATTTCACCCCACAGGCTGGCTCCCCAGCCCCTCACCAGCACTGCTCCGCGGGGTGGTTGTGCACCACGTGGATGATGCGGCCGGGCGGGTAGAGCGGGGTGCTGNGTTGCAGAGAGAGGAAAAAAAAAAAAAAACAAACAGAAGGAAAAACAGAGGGAGAAGATATTGAAACACACACGGTACTGCCATAGCCCCAGAGCTCTGCTCTAGCCAACAGCGACACGACTACAGAGTCATGGAATTGTTCGGGCTGGAAAAGACTTTCCAGACCATGGAGTCCCAGCGTTACCCATCCCCAGCTGCTCTTCCCCCAGCCTGGAGCATCACAGGTGGTTGTTGTGACCAACTATTTCCATTCTGACAGCACAGGCACCATCACTATTCCCATAAGAAAGCAGAAAAGATAAAACCACCCCTTCATAGAAGGATTCTTCTCTTGAGGAGTCTTCCAAAAAAAACCCCATTTCACCCCACAGGCTGGCTCCCCAGCCCCTCACCAGCACTGCTCCGCGGGGTGGTTGTGCACCACGTGGATGATGCGGCCGGGCGGGTAGAGCGGGGTGCTGGCGGACAGGGCGATGGTCAGGTCGCTGGGGTGGGTCCAGAGGCGATTGCTCGTTACGGAATTTTCTTCCGTCTCCTCAGGGAGCTCCGACTTGGGTATGCACTTGGTAGCTCCCACAATGATTCGCCACTGTTCAAAAACAGGGGAGAGGAGAGAGAATACTGAGAAGGAAAAAAACCAACAAACAAAACAAAACAATATCCCCAAAAGTAAGCTGAGTCATTTCACGAGACACTGTTGGGAGGTTTATACTGAATATCTAATCCCAGAAAAGAGAAAACCAGCCCTGACTGCTTAACTAATCGACCTAGAGACAAACCTGCCCAGAAAAGCTGCTTCTTCCTTCCCTGTTTTTAATCTTAGAAGCGGCAACATCTCATCCTTTCTTCTTTTCCTGAAGGTTTTTGTGGAGTTAAGGGTCTAGAACAAGTGCCAAGTTGTCGACCAAGTGGTAACTGAGTATCTTCCAGGATAATCAAGGTAGGTGAAATTGGGATTTTTAATGTATAAATGAGCAAAAGATTATACAAGATAAATAGACAAAAAATCTGTTTATACCTTTATGTACTAAAAGAAATTCTAAACCCCCTCAAATTCATATAAAACACTCATAAGCAAAACCACAAAGACCATAAAATACCAACAAGAAAAATAAACCGAAGCTCAGTTTTTTTCCCCCTACAGGTCATTTCTGTAATATTTAATCTCTAAAAATCTTCATGTTTTATGGATTTTTTTTTTTTTCCAGGTCAGGGCACTGGTGAAGAAGCCTGGGGAGGAACAACTTTCCACATTTCCCATCTCCAAAAGACGATCAGATCGCTTATCCTAGAGCGGCACCACCCAGAGAGCACCCAGCAGTGCCCACAAGCAGACAACTGCTGTATTTCCCAGCCTGCTACCATTTGTTACTGGCCAAGAAAAGCTCCAGGTGGAACACAGGCTACAGAACAGCCTCGGACCAGGCAGTTTCCTGCACAGTTATTTCAGACCTGTGATGGGGAACTCGTAGCACGAGCAACAGAACCACCCCCCAGCCAAACAGAGCACAGCCCTTTGTCCTGAGCTCCTCGGCTGCCTTCCAGCAACTCCATCACTCCTCTGGTCACCTAAAGAGTACTCTGTAGATCTGAATCAGACTGGTTTGTGTGGGAAGGGACCTTCCAAGGTCATTGAGGTCCCTGCAGGGAGCAGGGACATCTGCAACTCGAGCAGGTTGCTCAGAGCCCCATCCAACCTCCCCTGCAAGGGGGCCAGGGATGGGGCAGCCACCACCTCTCGGGGCAACCTGGGCCAGGCTCTCACCACCCTCAGCCTCAAAAGTCTCTCCCTTCTCTCTGGTCTAAATCTCCCTCTTTTAGTTCTAAACCATCCCACCTTGTCCTGTCCCAACAGGCCCTGCTCCAAAGTCTGTCTCTCGTCTTTCTGACAGGACCCTGAAAGCCCTGAAAGGCCCCGAGAAGGTGCCCCCGGAGCCTTCTCCTCTCCAGGCTGCACAAGCCCAACTGTCCCAGCCTGGCCTCCTGGCAGAGGGTTCCAGAGGAGACCTGGAGAAGGCTGCAGCATTGCCACTTGACACTAACAGTTCACCATCACCACTCAGAGACACACCTTCAGGTGCCTGTTAATCTTTACTCTTACCTTTGGCTTGTTACTTCTTTGAAGAACATCCAGAAGCTGCCGGCGAAATCCCTCCAGTTGAGAGAGACCGATTCTGGAAGAGAGGAAGGTGAGTTTCAATAGCTGGGTGGGGAACAGGCCCGTGGGGGAGCACAGCACAGGAGAAGAAACTGTGCTAAAAAAGACATTCCAAGAATGCACCAACCACCCCATAGCGCAGGCCATTTCAGAGAGGCGGTTGTGGCATCACCCAGAACCAGTAAAACCAGGGTTAGAGGCCACAGGAAACCATTGTGACAATAAAGGAGGATGAAATGTAAGAGCAGAATCAGAGCAGCGAACAGAGATAGGAGGGAGGTCAATGAACAGGTAACGAGGGAGATGATTCAACCACAGAAACAGGAGAGCAAGAAACCAGGAGATGATGACACAGACCAGGGAAGTTCACAAAGGTGGCCCAGAGCTCTATGACACCACTGGACAGATGACAGGACAGACATAATTTTGTCCATCAGGGCAAAAGCGAAAGTAACACCCAGGTTGTCTGGCTTTTAGTCCAGACCACGTCCCAGGAGATGAGGAGAGGTGAGAAATGCCAAGAGACAAGACATCAGGGAGCTGGTTCGGAGATGTGAGGTGATATGGAACAGGTATTTGGGGAGAAACAGCACAAATCGAGATGACAGCACATGTAGTTCAGGGCGAGGTGTGGAGAGGTCTGTGATCACGGAGGCAGGCAGGAAGGATGGCACTGACACGTCAGATACCGCAGGGAGTGGAACTCCAGAGGTGGAGGGTTCACCCTGTTCTCTCAGAGGGGCAGCTGAGAGACAGGGAGGGATAGGTCTATAAAAAGAGGTGTGAAACACCAGTATAGGTGTCTGGGTTAAAGATGCAGCACTAGAGGTAGAAGGACAGATAAATGAGGACACCAGAGAGAGGTACGATGTAGGTGTTTCTGAAAGGAAACGGGTGACTTTGGTGGGGAACGGCAGATACGCGTCAAGAAATCCAGACACTTCTCAACTTGCCTGGGCACTAGATCTTTGCCAAGCACGACTGCAGTCACAAACTCTTTTGAATACTCCATGGCGTCCTCGCTGGAAGAGAAACAGGATCGAGAAGAAGCAAACAGTGTTTCGCCAGCAGCAAACTGGACTCCGTTCCCAGTTTGCTGCTGGCACCGGAGAGGTTACCGAACAGCGACCCAGGCTGATAAAAACCACAACCCAAGCCGCTCGAGGTTTTTGGGACTTGCACCTTGATAAAAAAGCCTGATATTCACACCCCATGCCCCAGGGAACATTACTCTGCACATGGCTCTGAACACACTTGGAAAAGGAAGAACCTCAACTCAACGCCTCATAGTCGTTTTCCAACGGTTTGGGAATGGCCATGAGAGCAGAAAGGAAGAAGATATTCCAAACTCCTGAGGCCGACCTAACAAAGACACTGTAGAACTAAGATGACCGCTTTCCACAGCGACCTGAGTAGCGAGACAAGAGGAAATCAAGGCTTCCGACTCTACGAGCTGGTTCTGCAGTCAGCTGCCTTCCCAGAGAGCTTCTGAACCAGCTACCACAGGCTGCACCGTTGACCTAGAGATGATCCTGGGTGTGACACAGAGCAACAAACCCCCAGCAGTCAGAGGCACCTCCTTGAACTCTGAAACGGTGGAGGTAACAGAGCACAGCTCAGGTGGAGCCACCAAGGGATCTCAGGAGTGGAAGCTCTGAGTGATCTAAAGCTCTCATGACCAACTGAGCAACTCTTCTACGGCTGCAGAAGGCCAGGGATTTCTACCATGACAAGGTTGAAAACCCCTGGCTGCTCCTGGAATGTGACGCAGCAGTTATCACAAGAAGCTTCTGATTATCCAGAGCTGCTTTCAAGTGCTCCCACGATGTCTGTCACAACTGGGAAGACTTTATCTCACTTCACAGCCACCAGGTGGGACGTTTTTGTTTGACTGCCATGTAAATAACGTGCCCAGCAGGTCTGTTCCAGTTGACAGCGGGAGAAATCCACCACACCTTCTCCTCAAAAATCTGAGGCAGCTCCCCCAGATTCCCTTCCCCCTATGGCTGAGGGAGAGAAACAGGCACCCGAGAAGCACAATCCCACTGACCTATTTTAGGCACCCGCTTTGGAAGGGCAGAAATCGCTCCCCTAGAAATGGCAGTTTCTTTGCCAGCTGCCAAAGGAGTCCAACCAACCAGATCAACTGATGCAGACATCTACAGGGGGCTCAAACACCTCCCTTGCGGTACCTCTGTTCACAGCAGACACACTGGGACTGCGCAGAGAGGAAAGAAATCACATCCTCTCCACTCGACCTGTGTTTTTCTCTAGTCAAGGTGAAATGAGAGCTACAGGCACAGACAACTAAGTCACAGACCAGAATATTTGGGAGTGTGGCCAAAACCACTCCACCCTGTAACACAGCACAAAAGCTGCCCAGTGACCCTCAGCACTCCCAGATCTTCGTGCTCCTCTGGGGCCGACTCGTCTTTACTGCTCCTTAGAGCATCACAAGGAGGATCTGATCCAGGCTCCAGCTACAAACCCCACCCCTCTCACTGGTCCTCTCCTGCCCCAACACCCACCTCAGCAGCCCTCCTGGGGGAGAATAGGCAAAGCACTTCAGCGACGGGTACTGCGGACGCAAGAGGAAGGAGAGGATGGCAGCGGTGCCAGCCCCGAGGGAATGACCGACCACGATCAGGCCGTAGTGTTTTGTTCCTCTCCCCTGAAAACAAGACAAGAAATTGAGGGCAGACTGAAAGGGAAGTCCACAACCCACCAAAATCTGTCCCTTTCCCCAGTTGGGAGTCTTCCCTATACACGAGCACTCCAGTCTCTGGCTAAAGCAGCTCCTCCACTGATGGGAACTAGTGAGGGTACGTTTGATTTCGAAACAGAGACGGTTCTGATTTACACTGGTCAGCTCCAAAGTCCTCCTCTCCCCAGTGGGGACAGACTGGGCTATTACCATCACATAAACTCGAGTAAGCTGCTTCCCAACACCTCCCTTGGGTTCTCCCCTAACTCTCCATCACGCGAAATGTGCGTACGCAGCCAGCCAGCGCGACATCCCATTGCCATCTCCAAAGAGAATCTCCACAGAGATGGGATTTTTAGTTCCTGTCGATTTGCTTTTAATGTTCCCTGTCCTATATTGCCACCAAATGGGACTTGCAGCCAGAGAAATTAAAAAAATAAAAACTAAAATCATGAGCTCTGCAGTACTGGGGGCTTCAAAATAAAAAAAAACAAACTGGGGGAATGAGTAACTGGTTGCTTGTCTGACAATCCAGAGGGACAGGAATTGAAAGATTTCAGAAAATTACTAAACCAGATTGAGGGATACGGAGGTTTCCCCAAAACCAGCGTTTTAGAAAAATCTCATCCTCTGTATAACCTGCAAGGATAGAAGACGATTAATACTCACTAAGTCTCGTCCAAAGGCTTGAGAAAGCACCATTTCTTGCTCCAGTTTCTTCTTGATGTACTCAGCAGACAGCACCATTCCCTGAGGGAAATACGGAGACAGCACAGGATGTGAACGGCTGCGGCTCAGCCCTGAGCTAAACATCTACAAGACGCCACGCTGCTCCGAACGCTGGGTGAGCGCCGAGTGCCACACGGCGCGTGTCAGGAACCAGGAAGAATCATGAAATTGTAGACTGGGTTGGGTTTGAAGTGACTGATAAAATTTAAATTATCTGGTGCAACCCCCCTGCAGGGAGCAGGGACATCTGCAACTCGAGCAGGTTGCTCAGAGCCCCATCCAACCTCCCCTGCAATGGGGCCAGGGATGGGGCAGCGACCACCTCTCGGGACAACCTGGGCCAGGCTCTCACCACCCTCAGCCTCAAAAGTCTCTCCCTTCTCTCCAGTCTAAATCTCTCTTTCTGAGTTTCAAACCATCCCCTTTTGTCCTGTCCCAACAGGCCCTGCTCCAAAGTCTGTCCCCATCTTTCTGACAGGCCCCTGGAAGCCCTGAAAGGCCCCCAGAAGGTCTCCCCAGAGCCTTCTTCTCTCCAGGCTGAATAAGCCCAACTCTGCCAGCCTGGCCTCCCAGCAGAGGGTTCCAGAGAAGCCCTCAGATCATTTTGGTGGCCCTCCACACACTGACTCCACTCCACATTCAGTACCAGACTTCATCAGGCACGTATCAGGGCTCAGTCATTACCAGAGCCACAAACTGTTTAGAAGTAATGGCACTTCTTAAATTAAGCTAATACTCCAAAGCCCTATTCCTGGGCTCACGGTGTGAAGTCTACAAAACAACCCCAACAAACCCCAATCAGCACAAACCAACCCACTTAAACACAGGGTGAAGTATCTGGGAGTTCAGCAGCAGACTGGAGAAACAAACTTTGATTTTCTGCACGTCCGTGGTTTAACTACAAAGCTCCACTCTTCCATTTAAACCCGTGAATTAAAGCATCAACGGGGCCGACAAGTTCAGAGAGAAAACAAACACAAAACCCAAGATACTACTGGAGGGAAAAAGTGGCAGGACCATCTGTACACAAAGAGTTATTGATGACCAGAGGAGGCAGTAACTAGGAAGGAGATTCAGCTGCCAAAGGACATTAATCAGAATTTATTTCAGGTTTTTGTTCCCTAGAACTGTTGGGAGATGGGAAACAAGCTGATAGTCCGGCTCTAAACATTTATCCTCTCTGCTGGTTGCATCTGAAGAGCGTTTCCACCTCTGTGTGAGAATTTCAAACGTAGTCGATCTGTTAGGAACAAACGGCACGAATTTGGTGCGTTGTACAAGTTCTTGGGTTTGCCTTCAGTGCGGTTTAATTCAGCTGTAAACAAGCCTGGGTTACAAAGGCTGAAAACCAGTGATGTGGCCCAAGAGGGAACAGGAATCATCTCCTTCTAATTTGGTGATGAGAGACCTCAACTAATTCACACTGCCTGGGCCGGTCAAAAGCCAGGGAAGAACATCTCCTTTGCTATTTTCCGTTGCGCTCCAACCCGAAAAGCGTTTAAGCGGAAAGCGACTGTTATCGAGCACCGCTTAATTGGAGAGGCATCAGAGAATCCACGGCCTCCTCCAAAACCAAAGACTTTTCAAAAAGTCCTCAACATCAAACGGCATCAAAACCCATTTGAGGACCGCAGAGAAAGAGCAGAACCGGGTGAGGCTGGAAACGCGACGTCTTTAACGCCGCCGGCGCCGGCAGAAAAGCCGACGCCGGGAGGTTTGGTGCCCACGTCCCCCGAGCTTCCAGCAGCTCGCCGGCTCCCACGGCGTTCAGAAGAGTCTCCAGTTCCAACTCTAATGAGAAGTGAGACGACTTCTATAAACTTCTAACGGGAAGTCAGGATTCTATTTTTGAAAAGCGTGACCTAAATCCATGGGGATATTACTAATGGGCTGTTAGGCAGCCGTAGAGCTCTATTTTTGATAATTATATTCTAATACAGACAGTGATTTTAATATTATGGAACGAGACTTCTAGCACTGCAAAGTTACATTTAGACTTTCCATTCAAACGGACACTGTTTCCCCAGGTTCAAAGGAATAAAATTATTGGAGCTTCATTTTTGAACCTCACACGTAAATAACCAGTCGGGAGATCTCGGGAAAGGGAAAGATTCTGTATTGGAAATATTCTGTATTTGGAGTTTGAAGGCAGAAAACAGCTCTGATATTTGAGTTGAGTGTGTGAAAACCCACTGAGGGGTCTGTTTGGTAAAGAGCTTGAAAATTCTCACTCTTCCCGACTGTTCTGTCAAACTGGTGAGAGCTGATATCGTGGCTGAGCTTCCAGGGTTTCCTTCTAAGCAGCTATTTCTTGTCACCCCACTTGGCTCCACAACAGGAAAGAAAAAAATCTCTATGATATCATCATTTTACTAGTTTTCCTCTACACAACTTCAGCTGAATTAAGTAGGGATTCGTGCCCTTGACATAAAATTAATTTGATTATAAAATCAGTCAATTTCATTTCAAAAATAGCAAAGCCAGATTTAATTTTCCGATTCATTTCCCCTCCGAATTGCGACAATCCCTTTTTTTTTTTA
>VWZK01002458.1:47788-96439 GCA_013396935.1 Baryphthengus martii | reverse complement strand
TTTTTTTTTTTTTTTTGGCATGCCGACCCACAAACCTTAGCGAACAACTCTATTATCCGATCCAAAATAGCTCAAGACACCTCATCTATATTTCAACTGTGGCATCTGCAGCAACCCCCCCCCCAGCCATCAAACACCTCCAGCGGCGGTACCGCCGGAGCGATAAGGCGGCCGCTGGAAACATCACGAGGTTTTGGTGGCAGGTTGTCCGCCGGCCACGGCGTGAAGCACAGCGAGAGGCGAGCTCCGCAGATCACAGCCCGGGCCGGCCCGCTGGGCTCGCGGGACGGGATCGACAGGGGAAAAAAAAGCAGAGAAATCAAACAACTTACAGGAAGCTCCCGCACGGCCGAGCCCTTTTTTTTTTTCTCTCTCCAAATTAAATGCGTTCGCAAGACGCTTCATTTATTTTTGGTATTAAAGTTGACTTCTGGACATTAAAAACGCAGTAAGACCGACGGGGTTTTTTAAGTTTTATTACCACCGTGAGTTGGAGGTATTGGGGATTGTCTGAAGAGTCATATTGGTAAGAATGGAAGATAAAGGTGGATTTCTGTGCTCCCAACAATCAAAGTAGAAATAATACAAAAGCCAAATAAAATCTCCGTCTAGAACGAGGGGAACGAACCGACAACGTTTCATCTGGCAGAGGAATATTTTCAACATCAAGAGTAAAAGAAAAGGCCACTTCTGCAAGGATCTGTTACCAGCTTTGCTCACATTAAAACCGGCACAAATGCCCCTCACTCCCTTTCGCTTCCTTTTTACCTTCCTGTCTTTATACGAACTGTTGATCCCACTGACTCTGCAAAGTCGTTTCGAGCACAAAACCAAGTGACGCCGCAGCTCCCAGCTCATGGCTCCCAAGGAGTTACAAGCTCAGTCTCCCACCCCAAAGGGGCCGTGACCAGATGATCACCAGCATCTTAGAACCTCAGACTGGTTTGGGTGGGAAGGGACCTTCCAAGGTCATCTGGTGCAACCCCCCTGCAGGGAGCAGGGACATCTGCAACTCGAGCAGGTTGCTCAGAGCCCCATCCAACCTCCCCTGCAATGGGGCCAGGGATGGGGCAGCCACCACCTCTCGGGGCAACCTGGGCCAGGCTCTCACCACCCTCAGCACCAACAAGTTCTCCCTCCTCTCCAGTTGAAATCTCTCTTTCTGAGTTTCAAACTATCTCCCCTTGTCCTGTCCCAACAGGCCCTGCTCCAAAGTCTGTCCCCATCTTTCTGACAGGCCCCTGGAAGCCCTGAAAGGCCCCCAGAAGGTCTCCCTGGAGCCTTCTCCTCTCCAGGCTGCACAAGCCCAACTCTCCCAGCCTGGCCTCCCACCAGAGGGTTCCAGCCCTCCCAGCATTGCTGGGACAAGGGTCAGCTCGACAGTAAACAGATCGAGCCGGCGCAGCCCCGATCGCCGCCACAGAGCATCTGTCCAACTCCACAGCTGCGGGTCCGGCCAGGATCCCTTCACCAGGTTCAAGACAATTTTTGCAGCAGAATTTTAAAGGCATTCTCGGGGTTTGATGGCGAATTCTGAAAAGGTCACTGGAAGAACAAGTCGTTTGAACGGCTCTGGTAATTTTGTTCTAAGGCCCCCGCAGATGCCATTGACGGTTTGGTTTATACTAATTGTCTGGGTTTAATTACGGACATAGTGATTTTAATTGTTACACTAAGGATTTTATTTTAATATCTCAAAGCCATTTCACCGTCATTATGTAACACTCTTCTTAAAAGCCCCTCAAGTAATCAAGACCACTTTTCTTTTTTTTTTTGGCATGTAAGAAGTCAAAAGATTGGAAAAAGAAGCGGGGGAGGTTTGTTCAGGGTTTGTTTTGTTTTCTTTTCCTCACCTTGTGTCCCAGCCACGTTCCATGGTGACCCTCAACCGGAAGACGCTCTGCATCCCCAGTCAGGTCAGTCAGGGCATCCTGGAAGAAAAGGAGTCACCACGTTCCCAGTAAGTCAAACACCAGATGCGAGTCAGGAAGGTCTCAAGATTCCCCTGAACATTTGCCAGGGTGGCCAAGGGTACGTGAGGCCCGCACTTACTTTTGGAGACAGAGTTCCTCGGATACTAATGACCACCTTCTTCTTATCGTGGTCCACAGCCACGTAGAAAGGCGTTTCGTAAACCTGGAAAAGATCCACTCCTGTAACAATCAGGTGAGACATTCCTCTCGAATTCTTCTCCTGCCCAGGGAAGAGGAGGCAGAGCAGTGTGACAGCTTATGCCTTATGGGCGAGCACTGCTCTGAAGGAGCTGATTTTGGGATAGTACCAACTATTTCTGTCCAAGCAGCAGAATTTAAGGGAGAGAATGAGGATGGAAAGCTCTAGGGTCAGAAAAAGACTTAATTTTCCTTTTTTTGTCCCACTACAGCCAGAAGCAGGTAAATCCTGCTTTGGAATGTGCCCCAGCTGGGAAGGGGGTTGCGAAGTCGTCCTTACGGCATCGTGGCAAGAGGTGTACACAATGTCCACCGAGGTCATGTTCTCGTCCAAGAAGTGGCGCCGGATGGCGATGGCGTTGCAGCCGCAGCAGTTGTCCTCTTCGATGGTGACGCCAGGCGCGTAGCGGGGCCGTGACGGACAGAGACAGCAACACCTGCGGGAGAAGAAAAGAGCTTTGAGGAGAAGAGGAACGTGGGGGAGATTGGCTTCGGAGCAGAACCCCTAGAGGTGAGGGAAGGACAGAGCCCGCGTCTCACACGCTGGCCTCAAAAGCAGGGATTTCCTTCACTTCGAGGAGCTCCTGCACAAAAAGCAGCAGACAACTCTGGTTTCAGCATCAAAAGGGGGCACTGGGATCAGATGTAGTTTTGCTTCTGAGCACCAGAGAGAGCTCCAGTGCAAGCAGTCCCCGAGGAACCGCTGTGGGATAGGGCTGGGATCTCTCCTCAAGGGATACTCCGCTCCCTGGCGCAGTCCTACAGCGCTTCTAAAGACAGCTACATCTATTTAGGGCAAAAAAAAGAACACAGGTCTAGAATCATCCCAGAACAAAACCTGAAGCGCTGATTTTTTTTTTTTCCCCTTCTTTCCCTTACGAGACCCTTCAAACAGAAGTACTCCAAGGGAGGAATATTCCTCCTAAAAGGTTCAGCGGTTGCCTAAGTGCAAAAAAGCTCAACTCCAAGGAGAATCTGACGACAACGTTATGGCAACTGAAACCCAGCATTTAAAAAAAAAAAACCCTGTGATCCTGAATCACAGCATTGCTACCATGAGGTGAGCACTGCACAGAGGGGCAGGAAAAAACCCCAATTAATCACAGAGAACACAGCACAAACCCGATGCTTTAATAAAGACCCAAATGTCAACTCCCTGTATTATCAGGGCTTGCTGATAAATCTGATTTCTGAGCTCCGAGGCAGCTCTTTTGACTGTGGGTGAAAGCAGAGCGGTGCCAGAGGAGTTCTCTCCTGCTGGTTGTTCCAACTGCGCACAACTGGCACAACCCTTAGGGCACCAGAGAGGACCGAGCACAGGACAGTCTGGGTTGTTGCACAAGGTGAGCAGAAAAGCGACCATAAGGCATTGAGGAGAAAGACAACAGAGTGTGAAGGCAGAGAGTTACTGAGTGATGGACAGAAAAAAACATGAGAAAAAAAGGAATAAAAACAAAGCAAAAGAGGAAGAAATAAAGGGGTGATGGAGAGAGCAAACAGATGGAAGAAAGGGTAATTCTAAATCTGGGAAAAACAGAAGGGAAGAGGGAGGAAGAGAAGGCAGAATGCTAGAAAGGATGGCCACTCACGAGCAGGACCTGGCCAGGCGACAGAGTCCACAGGTGGGCTTCCTCATCAGGTATATGGGCCAGCCATAGGCAGCCAGGGCAAACAGCATGTAGTAGCAGACCTCTTTGTACCGCTGCATCTCTTGCTGAAAGACACAACAACTCACTGAAGGTCTTATCCTCTCGGAGATATTTGAGTTTTTCTACCGGTTCCCTTCTTCCGTCATCTTCAGACATGTGTCGCCCTCCTGTCTGAGCATCCCCTTCTCCCTCAGCACCACTGTCAGCATTTCCAGGTGAGCAAGATCCTCCTCATCCCAAGAACCACGGTTTAATCAAAGCAGAAGTTAGTTCTAAAGAAATTCTCCGTTGTGTCCCCAACACCCTGCTGCAAAGGAAGGTCATCCTCCGGGGGTTTTGCCCAACCCTACCCTAGCTGAGGAGAAGATAGAACCAGACTGGTTTGGGTGGGAAGGGACCTTCCAAGGTCACCTGGTGCAACCCCCCTGCAGGGAGCAGGGACATCTGCAACTGGAGCAGGTTGCTCAGAGCCCCATCCAACCTCCCCTGCAATGGGGCCAGGGATGGGGCAGCCACCACCTCTCGGGGCAACCTGGGCCAGGCTCTCACCACCCTCAGCACCAACAAGTTCTTCCTTCTCTCCAGTCTCAATCTCCCTCTTTTAGTTCCAAACCATCCCTCCTTGCCCTGTCCCAACAGGCCCTGCTCCAAAGTCCGTCCCCACCCTGTGAGCAGGATGTTCACATTGAACACAACATGGTGCAGCACAACTGCAGGTTCATCATGGAATCATTTGATCAGAGATGCTGGGATTGGGTCCCTCTTGCAGCAATTTCATCTAATCAAGGAGGGGGGTGAACAGTTTGCCCGATGGAGAGCTGCAATCACAGCACGCCAGGAGAAAAGCCAAGCTTAATTTACACAGAACAGAACAGACTGGGGCCATTTCCATCCTGAGAACTGCTGACACTCGGCCCCAGGGAGAAAGGCTCCATCTCACACCAGGCAGCTCCTTGCCCTTATCGAGCTGGAGCTCTGCCTGTTGGGCTCCACGAGCTCTGGGGGTGGCACTTCCATACGGAGCTCTGCACGATGCTCCTGGATGCAGCGCTCGACTCATACCTCTGGCTTGGGAGAAACCTCACGTTGCTTTCCCCTATCCAAGCGGAAATGCTGCCACTCCCCACAAAGAGACAGATAATGCTTTGGGAGTCATCCAAAGGCAAAAAGCCTCCAGAGAGCAAGTGGTGGCGTTATAATTTGTTGTGCTAATCTTTAATTTCTTTGATTATTCCAGAGAGGGGCAGAAAGGAGTAAGAGAGGCCGCTGAGAACAAGAAAAGAGGCCGCACGGGAAGCACGGTGAGTTTGTAAGGTCATGGTTCAGGGACTTACCGCATTCTTCAGATCCAGATACTTTGTGTTCCTGGTCACTGGCATCCCAGACAGAAAAGCTAAAATGTCATTGTTGGCCTGCAAGGCAAACATACATAAAAATTCTCCTCTGTGACACCAAGACAGAATCGACGCCCCAGAAACAGGAAGCACTAAATACTGGGAAGCGTCTCGCCCCACGTTATCCCAAGTCTCCTCAACTGCTTCCAGTCCCACCGTTCTTTTTCTGCCCCATCTGGTCACTGTTGTCTGAACCCCATCTCCAGGGCTTCTACCCTTATCTGGGTTTTCTACTCTTCCTACTGGGTTGACAATCCACAAATCTCAATCCCAGTAACAGCTTGGGAATTTAGGAATCGTTCCCTAGAGTTCTTCCTGCAGCTTTACCCGGATGCTGGAGTCTTCTCCACAGCACTACAGGAGAAGTCATCTTCCCACTCGCTTTCAAGTACCTCCCACCACCTCCAAGGCCATTGACCCATTTGGGACCAAGAGCTAAACCCGTATCTATCACCTGCCCAGAAGAGACGACGCGTTCCACAAACTTGGCGTCATTTGGGCCCTTTGGGTGCCTCGGCAAAAGCCGCTCGAGAAACATTTTTATTTTAGAGCTCTGTGACCGGCAACAACCCATCCCACAAAGAAAGGAGGTGGGCAGAGTCACGCCGCTCTCGCGCGGAGAGTCACAGGAGCGGCAGGTAAGCCGGAGGCCAGGAGAGATGCCCCCTCCTCCACCCACCTCATCCAGCACGGCGTTGCGCTTCGCCCGCTGCCGTTGGCGCAGCAGAACCAGGCCCGCGATGATGTCAGACGGGACGATGTCGAGGTCTCGGAAAAACTCGGCGAAAAGGTAGGCGATTTCGGAGTAGGCGTCCTGCAAAATCCAGGGAGGGAAGAGTTGAGGAGGAGGAGGAGTTTGGGTGCGGGGAGCCTCAAAACGGGACACGGAACGAGAACCAACGTGTCAGTAACGGCCTCGTTTCTGTAGCATGCTCTCTCTCCAAAAAATCCACGAGATTCCTTCAGGGGGACACCAGACCTGGTCTGATCACATTCATCTCTCTCATTTGTTTCACAGAGTGGCACGCAGAGGCCTCGGCTGAGACCCAACTGATACTACGCTGGGTGCTTACGTGTGGGCAAGGAGATCGCCTCAACATCGAAACAGGCACGAAGGGAGGGGAGAAGAACTGTTTTCAGGTCTCCAGTCTCAAGAAGACACAAGAAGTAAGATGAGAACCAAGTAAATCCAATCTAGTGTCACCTCAGAGCCATCTCTCCTCCCTCCAAAGGAATTTCATCTGAACAAAGACTATTCAGGAAAAGAAAAAAAAAAAACACCACCACCACTGATTTTGTCCTATTTACCTCTTCAATTCCGTAATTCTGTCCTGGGATCATTTTTCCCATACTTCACCCAGCCCTCACCATCCCTGGCACCTCTCCGAGGAAGCGACAGCTGGGGAATGCTACTGCTGAAGGGTCTCTGCAGCTGCTCGGTGCTCGCCAGCACGCTCTTTGCTACGGGATTTCAGGGAGTTAATTACAACAAGCAGGTGTTACACACAACACCTCTCAGTCCTGAAGGAGCCGAGCAAGTTACCGGGCTTTTCCAGGATTATCTTGGACTACACCCAAGCAAAAGAGCCTGAAAAGGAAAATCTGGAAAATGATCTGAGTCATTAAACGGCGAGTTCTCAGAAGAGAAGGTGACCAAACCCAAAAGAGGATGACACTACAGAAGAACAAAAGTGGAAGTGATCTGAGAGGGTCAACCACAGGCTCTGAATCAGAGGCACAAAGATGTTTTGAGGAAAAACGCTACTTCCCCTTTTGCTCTGTACTGCGAAAAAACCAACTGACCCACAAGATCGTAAGTGAGAACGGTCTGGGAGGTTGGAGACGGGTGGGTGACAGTGCTGACCTGGCCATGGTTCAGAACACGAAGCGTAAAAACCAGGGAGACCAAAAGGTTGGATCAACAAAACATGGGGCTGAGCAAGTGCTGCAATACCCCAGTGCTTGGTGTTTTGACTCCTGCCATCAATGACCTCTCCTCCCAAGGTCCCTCTCAGCCTTATCCTGAACTTTTAGCCTGTGTTTTCACAGCATCCTTCAACTCAGCATCTGAACCCATAAAACTTAGAGTAGATAAAAGGAAATTTTTTACAATGAGGGTGGTGAGACACCGGCGCAGGTTTCCTAGAGAGGTGGTTAGATGTCCTATCCATAGAAACATCCCACAGGAGGTTGGATGGGGCTCTGAGCAACCTGCTCTAGTTGCAGATGTCCCTGCTCCCTGCAGGGGGGTTGCACCAGCTGACCTTGGAAGGTCCCTTCCCACCCAAACCACCCTATGACCATGACTGCAGCCTTGGTCGTAGAAAGCCTGAGGCATGCCCTTGAAGAAAGGTTGGTCTTCAGGACAGGATCTCTCCATCTCTGCTCTTAGAGAGGAAAGTCAATCCCTTCTCTCCTTTGCAGTCTTGCAGGAAGTGACCTACATTCTTTTATCTCCGACAAACTACTGGAGTGCGAGATGACTTTCTATCACTTTTCACTCGTCGGTAAAAGCAAGCAAAACCAGCGGTAGAGAACAAGGATTGAGATACCAACTGTGCAGGTTTCCAGGCCAGCTGTGCTCTGAAGAGCAAAGGGCCTGGCATCAACCTCTCCAACGCTACAACCACAGCGTCCTTCAAGTACAGGTCCCATCCATCTAAGCGCACGACAAACGCAACCAACCTCCAAACAGGACGCGACCAACACCCCTTAAACCAAAGCGACAGCAACACCCCTTCCTATTCTGACCGAAGGAAAAGCCCAGTTTCAACAGGCAGGTTCTGTTCCAAAGGAAGAATTTTTCCTGGAGCACCTGGTGTTATATTCTAGGATTGATTGTAGTGCTACAAACCCCACAGGTTCCGGAGCCAGAGGAGACTTAGAGCTCCAGGCTTCGCTCCAGACCCACACGAACGGATTCTTGCTCTGCTGCCATGTCTACTCTGCACAACTATTTTCCAGTGATGATCCTCTGCTAGAATATATTCCCTCCCGCTCCCCCGGCCCCGCTGTGAAGACTGGGAGAGACAGCAACGGATTAATTTCTGATCCGTGACACACGCATTCATTCCACACGCTGTCATGCCAGGACACACAAAGTCAGAGCTTGTTTCTGCAAAGAAAAGGGCCTGGAAATGACTCAGGCTGAATGTAAAATGGAAATTCAATAGCACAAGGAATTTGGAGACTCTGGCATCTGCTTTTATCCTGAACTTAAAAAAAAAAAAAGCAGAAACAGTCACTGCAGAATGAAAAGTTTGTTAAAAAAAAAAAAAAAAAAAGCTTGATGTGAAGGGAAATATTCTGCATTCCTGAATAAAATGGAGTTGTTCGGAAACCAGGCCATTCGGAGGCCTGTCAGGGCCAGGCTGCACCCTCCGGACAGGCCTCTGCGGATACCTGGATGAGGTGACCTGGTTGTGCTGGACAGGGGCAGGGAAAGGTGCCTCCGCTGTGGAGGAGCAGCAAATAACCCCCGAGGAAACGCTGCTGGTGGAGCTGCCGCGACACAAACGCTGTTTCGTGACGCTTTTCCAGGTGGATTCTCCCGAACAGCTCTAGGAGATGATCCGTGAGAGCTGTCAGGCCTGGGCTGGGACTTCTCAGCCGGGACATTCCCTGGGAATGCAGATGATTATGCCACTGGGAGGACCAGCAGCGTCTGGATTTCCGCAGAAGGGCTGTGACAGTTCCCACAGCCGTCCAACACTTTGGAAACTGTGCCCTGCGGAGAACTCCGCAGCATTTACCAACAAACCTTTTTAATCTAATTCATACCGGTGGCCATCTGTGCTGAACAAATGTTCAGGTAGCCTTCACCTGACTCACCATTCTTCTTACTGAGCTCTTCATCTTATTACACCTCTCCCTTTTGAGGTGAAAAATCCCAGGCTCATTTCTCTTCCTATACAAGTTCATATCCCCTCCAATATGCTCCTTTTTCTGCTGCATCTTCTCGGAGACCAAACACCAGGCTATATTTAGTCAGGACATAACTGATGTGGTCGGTCCCTTGGTGCTTTCCCTGTCATTTTCTATGCCCTTCTACTGAAGCTAAACTTTTTTTGGTTCTTTTTTTTTTGAGGTTTTTTTCTGATTTTTTTTTTTTTTGGCCACTGCCATGTGCTGATGTCTTTGCTGAAGTGTCCTTGAGAACTCCCAGCTCGTTTCCAGAAAGGCTGTAACTAATTCAGAGCCCAGAGTGTGTAAAACAATTTAAATTGTTTCTTCAGATGTACCTGCATCACCTCGGCTTTTAGGACTTTCTTCTATTTTTGAGAACGACTCCCCAGTTCTGTTTGGTCTTTTAAGAGTTTTCAAATACTCCTAATTCTGACCAACTTAAATATTATGAGTCACCGGCAAAATTTTCCACCTTCTTAAGCGTCTCTCCAGCAGGTCCTCAAGGACATGGTGAATATCACCTTAAGGCACCATCCTGATCCCAGTGCTTCCAGTAAGAACAGATTGCTAACTTTTGGGGAAGTGCTACCTGGCCTGCAAGGAAAGAAGAGGAACCGGCAGGCAGCAAAATTTCAAGCCCAATCATTCTGAGGGCAGCTCAGCCGGTTGCTCTTTGGAAGGTATCTCCAGTCCTTGCAGGCACTACTGGCAAGGGTCAGCAGGATCCTTGTGCCTCCAGATCCCAAAGAGCACTCACAGGGAAAGGAGACACACGACATCCAGGCTTGACAGCAGGAATCCTGCGCGGCTACGCTCTGCTGAGTCACAAAGCCACAGAATCCTTGAGGGTGGAAAAGTCCTTGAAGCTCCTGACGTCCCAGCGCTGTCCCTGCCCTGCCCTCAGCACCACTGAGCCCTGTCCCTCAGCACCACAGCTCCACGCCTTGGAAACCCCTCCAGGGATCAGGGGGACTCCAGCCCTGCCCTGGGCAGCCTGGCACAGGCCTGGACAACCCTGCAGGCAAAGAAATTGTTCTTCAGCTCCAACCTCCACCTCCCCTGGGGCAACTCGAGGCCGCTTCCTCTTGTCCTGTCCCTTCTTCCTTGGGAGCAGAGCCTGACCTGCCCTAGCTCCAAGCTCCTGAATTTCAGGGAGTTGTGGAGAGCCAGAAGGTCTCCCCTGAAGCGCCTTTTCTCCAGGCCCAACCGCCCCAGAGCCCTGTGCATCACCAGCCATGACAGTGGATATTTGGTACCTACCGACTGAGAGTCTTTTGTCCGTGTGCAGCAAAGAAAAACTTTGAGCCTGCGTGTCCAGCTGCTGGCCTGGCCTTCTTCTAGGCGGTGTCTGGGAATAAAGGGCAGAGTGTGCACATGAGGACAGGCAGGAGAAGACGTCTGCAAACAAATAGCAGGATCCAACACAAAGTCACCCAGCCAATGCTATCACTGGTAAAAGGTACACTAAGCTATAATAATAGAATAGAATCATTTACGATGGAAGAGCCCTTGAAGCTCCTGGAGTCCCAGCGCTGCCCCATCCCTGCCAGGGCCCCCCTGAGCCCTGTCCCTCAGCACCACAGCTCCACCCCTTGGAAACCCCTCCAGGGAGCAGGGGGACTCCAGCCCTGCCCTGGGCAGCCTGGCACAGGCCTGGACAACCCCAAAGGGCAACAAATTGTTCCTCAGCTCCAACCTCAACCTCCCCTGGGGCAACTTGAGGCCGGTTCCTCTTCTCCCGCCGCTTGTTCCTTGGAAGAAGAGCCTAACCCTCCACCTTATATTCTTATATATAAGAATTTATTCTTATCTCTATCCTGATTTAACAGGGACAAGGAGACCCCATCATTAATAACCAGCTGTTTTGGTCAGGACCAAGCCTCTGTACTTCTATACCTGGGGTTCTGCTGAGCAGGATTGGCCATAACGAAGCTCCTGTGGTTCTAGGATACCTGCTGGAAGCAGGATGTCCAAGAGCAGCTGATGCTCCGGATGGAAGGAGGCTCCGCTGGCAGCTTGGTGCAGAGGCACCTCGTGCTGGGATGCACTCGGCATGAAAACTCCACCTCGGGGAGAGTGGGTGGGAATGGCACAAAGGACCCTGAGCATTTAGTATGAGAGGAGCTGGGTGATTTTTTTTCCAATAAAGAGCTTATTTGGAAAAAGATATTTATTAAACATCATACAGTCACAGAACTGAAATAATTTGCCCTCGCTATTCAAGTGCAGTGCAGAACTTGAATCAAATGGAGCAAGCTAAAGGTTCTCTTTCAATTTAGGAGAAGGTTCAAGAAGGCTGAATGCAGAAGGTTTAGCTCAACCCACATTCGGTTCAAGTGACATTTCAATTCCAGCTTCAGAATTAGCTAATGGGACAAACCCTATTTAAACGAACTACAGCTGAGTTCACTCTTGTGAGCTTGTCCTACTTACTACATTTTGCAAGGTGACAGCCCCTTATTTCTGCCATAGCTGCAAACAACCCGCAGATAAGTCAGGATTAGTGGCACTGAGGTGGGTGACTCCGATTCTTTTCTGCGCTACCTCCATACGGAACATCCACAGCTCCTCTAAGGCAGGGTCTTCGGAAAATGGGAACTCAAAGTAACTCAACCCAGGCCTAAAAGAGACCATTTCTATTTTCTGCCAAAGGATCACGTCAGGAAACAGCCCAAGCACATGAAGCGGGCTGCACTTGGAAGCAAAAGGTGCTGGTAAAGGGGTATTTGCCTGCAGTAGGAGCAACCCATCAACATAGGCCTGAGCATCTGAAACCAACCGAAGCCTCCAAGGAAGCTTCCAAAAGAGGAACAGGACTGCGAGTGTTCTCGGACGGAGCTGGCAGGGCTCGCTTCGCTCCGACAACCGCCAAAGAACTCGGGGCAGCGATGCAAAGAGCTTCACGGCGGGGGTTGAACAAGCAAGTGCACTCTGAGCTGTTTTCACTCCAACTTTTCCCAAATTCTTTCCTCCTAACGCCGACCTTCCGCATGTTTAGTAGGAGCTCTAAAGCCAGGCTCTGGAGCGCAATTAGCGCAGCTTTTTGTTTTTGTTGTTTTATTTTCTCAGCTCGGCAAGAACACACAAGCCCACACACATCACGCTGCCGCCGCCGAAGGAAAACCGCTGCGACTGACTCCAAGAGCTACGGCAGGAGGAAGCCAAAGTTACGCGTCCCCTGAATGCGATGAACGAATCAAGTCTTTTCCATGAGCTAAGGCAGAGAAAATAGGGCTCAGGCGAAGCGTAATACCAAGATTAAATCACTGCTGTCAATCATATCGCCGCAGACAGCGACATTTCCAGCAGGAGCGTCCGGCCCTCGGCATCTTCCAGGATCACAATCCCAAAAGAGGCAGAGAATTTCAGGCTGTATTCTTTGGAAAGGATCGCTTGAAACACGCGGAGAATTTCAACACGTATTCTTTCAAAACAGTTGCTTTAGCAGTGAACACACCGGAACATTTTCTGTTCCCCTCTCAGACCGTAGCCCGCAGCGCTGCGCTTGTTAACATCTGTTAACGCTCCCCCTTCTAGAGCGGAGAGCCGCAAACAGCGGGAACGAGCGCTCCGAAAAACGTTACGGGCCTGGAGGGAAAACCCTGCCCGTGGCCCAAAGGACAAATACTTTCGCTCCGTCGTCCGGGATCTCAAAACTCCTCACAGGGGAGGTAATTCGGGAGTTTGTTTGGATTTACATTTGCAATCTGTGGCACTCGGGTTCCCTTCGGAAGAATGACGCGGTGAGACAAAGAGCTGGGGTGCAGCGTGGGGTCCCAGATCCACAGCGGCACAGAATCAGCACTTTGTTTGGGAAAGACCTTGGAGCTCCTGCAGTCCCAGCGCTGCCCCATCCCTGCCAGGGCACCACTGAGCCCTGTCCCTCAGCACCACAGCTCCACGCCTTGGAAACCTCTCCAGGGAGCAGGGGGACTCCAGCCCTGCCCTGGGCAGCCTGGCACAGGCCTGGACAACCCCAAAGGGCAAGAAATTGTTCCTCAGCTCCAACCTCAACCTCCCCTGGGGCAACTTGAGGCCACTTCCTCTTGTCCTGTCCCTTGTTCCTCGGGAGCAGAGCCTGACCTGCCCTGAGCTCCAAGCTCCTGAATTCCAGGGAGTTGTGGAGAGCCAGAAGGTCTCCCCTGAGCCTCCTTTTCTCCAGGCTGAACAAGCCCAGCTCCCTCAGCCGCTCCTCCCCACACTCCTGCTCCAGACCCTTCCCCAGCTCCGTTGCCCTTCTCTGGCCACGCTCCAGCCCCTCCAGCTCCTTCTGGAAGGGAATTCCCAAAACTGACCCCAGGATTCGAGAGGCGGCCTCCCCAGTGCCCAGTCCAGGGGACAATCCCTGCCCTGGTCCTGCTGCCCCCCCAGTGCTGCCCCAGCCAGGACACTGGTGGCTTCTTGGCCCGCAGGGCATCGGCTGGCTCATCTGCAGCCATCGCGCTGTCACAGCTTCTCATCCTCGTCTCCTCGGGAACGCCCAGATCACAGCGCAGCAATCACACGTGTGAGGCTAACGGGGCGCTTACTCCAAATAGCCAGGGCTACTGTTAGTAAGACAGTGGCAAGGTCAAGAAGAACGTTGCGCATTCTGCAATAAAAACCAGGCTCCTTCCAACAAAACTTGCTTGTGTGGTCATCACAGAATCGTTGAGGTTGGGAAAGACCTTTAAGATCAAGTCCAGACATTAACCAAGAATTAGAAAAGGCTGCCCATCACAGATCTGCTAAGTGACAACAGCAGCACCATCCTTAAAAAAAAAGTCTGTTTTTCTCCCCTCCAACAGACAGCATGAAGGATCCCCTTTCAAGACACTGGAAGAGCGTGTATTCAAAATATGCTCTTGAATACACATTCCCAAAGAGAAATGCAAAATTTGCCGAGCATTTTTTTAAAAGCCTCATTTTTTTGGCGTTCAAAACCTAATGCCCTCAAGTCCTACAAAGCCACATTCCTCGCTGACAGTCATAGATGTCAAGACTGCAGAAGAAAACAAAGCTGGTTTGTGTTGTCCTGCTACTGGAATAAAAAAAACCTTCTGAAAAATGCCTTGCTTGGTAAAAAAAAAAAAGAAAAGCTTTCACATCCCCATCTGGGTAGCTCAAAGACGCAATCAATTCTTAATTAAAAGCTGGGCCTGCCAACACCAGAGAAATTGCTTCTTGGCCAAGACCAAATATAAGAAACTCTCGGGTCAAAAGGTCATGTTTTGAAGACAAAAATAAAAGAAGAAAGGGGCTTTGGAAGTAGATGCTGCCTCAACCTAAGTGAAATCTAAGCGTTTGCTCACTCCTAGCAGGATAAACAGCGCTCTGGGATGGACAAACGAGCTGTTGTGGTCAGCACTGGCTCAAGGGGCTCGGAAGGAGTCACAAATTCAGTGAGGAACAACCTAACTCAGCCAGACACCACGTCACTTCACCTCCTTTGGCCACAGATACCCACACGCGGCACCTGAGCCGCCGCCTTTCCCCCCCCCAAAAAAAAAACAACACAAAATCCTCCTCGGCAAAGGGAAGCGAGGCCTGAAGCCGACCGCTGCCTGAAGGCAGGCGAGGAGAACGTCAAGAGCTGAAGAAAAACAGTGCACCCCCTCCCAGAACCGCTGCTTTACCGCAGGTTGTAGGTCCTCAGGTTGCGCTGTCTCCGCTTGGTGGCGCGCAGCTTGACGAAGGTCCGGCCGGTCGGGTCGAAGACGCACAGGACGGTGATGCAGACGCTCAGGATGACAACCCAGTTGCACACCACCATTCCTGTGGAGAAAGGAGAGACGCAAGTCAGGTGCTCTGCCCCCTAAGTCTTGGCAGCATCGCTTCGTGCTGTTCAGCACCCACACTGCTGCAGGGTTGGGAAAATTACCCCCAAAAACAAGCACTGTGTTTCCAGCTACAACACCCTCCCAACAGTCCATCCTCACAGACATGATGGGTGCTGGTTGATGAAGCACTGAACACGAGCCAGCAATGGGTGCTGGGAGCCCAAAAAGCCGACCGCCTCCTGGGCTGCACCAAAAAATGCATGGTCAGCAGGTCCAGGGAGGAGATTCTGCCCCTCTACCCTGCTCTGGTGAGACGCCACCTGGAGCTCTGCGTCCAGATCTGGAGGCTCCAACACAAGAAGGACATGGATTTGTTGGAGAGGGTCCAGAGGAGGCCACAAAGGTGATCAGAGGGCTGGAGCACAGGCTGGGGGAGTTGGGTCTGTCCAGCCTGGAGAACAGAAGGCTCCAGGGAGACTTTGTTGGGGCCTTTCAGTATCTGAAGGGACTACAACAAAGCTGAGGAGAGACTTTTTATAAGGGCCTGTGGTGACAGGACAAGGGGCAATGGTTTTAAACTAGAGCAGGGGAGATTTACATCAGACATTAGGAAGAAGTTCTTTACTCTCTGGATGGTGAGACACTGGAACGGGTTGCCCAGAGAAGCTGTGGAGCCTCATCCTTGGGAGTATTTAAGCCCAGGTTGGATGGGGCTTTGAGCAACCTGGTGTGGTGGAAGGTGCCCCTGCCCACAGCAGGGGAGTTGGAACTGGATGATCTTGAAGATCCCTTCCAACTCAAGCCATTCTGCCATTCTATGAAGGAACGAGGCAGAGGAGGTCTGCGCACACAAGCCACGGTTCCGGACACGTACCCAACGTGACGCTCTTGGCCGTGAGGTCATTGCAGGAAGCGTAGTACTGCGTCAGCCACACGATGCCCACGATGGCGTACACAAACTCAATCACCAAGATCGCTGCAAGAAAAAAAAAGGAACACGAGGGAGAGTAGCAGCATCTCCCTCCCGACAGATTAACGACCGCCTCTCCTCATCTTCCGGAGAGGAAACCCAGAGACGGGCTCTCGAGCACGGAATAATTGGCAGGATTGGGCCCTGACGCTTCGCAAGGTGATACTTAAGAAGACGAACCCAAAATGTAACGTGTCCTTAAGCCTAACTGCTCCTGAATGCCGGGTGTGCGTAGGGATGTCGGTGTCCTTGGCTCTGCCGGGGGTGTGATCGGATACGTGGTGCGGGAGCGGAAAGGCTCCTTTAAGTAAGAAGAATCACCGTGTAACCGCACCGAGGCCTGAACCACCTCAGACAGCTGGCCTGACTGAAAGACAGGGAATAAGTGGTGTGCATCCAGGATTAATTCTGCTTACTACACTCAGCAAATGCTCCCAGCACCTCTGCCCTGTGCAGTCCTTCCAGGAAGGGATCCCAGGCCCAGGACACGGTCTTTAAGGAGTCATTTACCGGTTCCTCGGGAACGAACAAGAAACTGGGGGTTAACAACGCTTCTCAGGAACAAAAAGAAGTCAGGAACCACTGCTCTCAAGTGCCCATCTTCACACTTTCTCTACACAGTACAAGCCCAGAGAAAAAAAATTCGGTCCGGAGAAGGTAAATATTTGCTTAATAAAGCCCAGCAAGCTTTTGGTGGAGCTGAGACTAAACCCACGTTCCAGCCTTGCCGAGTCACCAGCCACCCTCCTTATCTACTTGTTGGCACCGTATCTTTCCCTAAGTGGCTTTCTACAGACTCTCACTAGCCTGGAAAGACCAGTTCAAAGAGACAAGGAGCAAAGAGTTTTCAAGAGCCGTGGGCAAGAAACTAGGGCTGGACCTGGCTCCTGATCAGCCCAGCCTACGTTCTTAAACTGCGCCTTACACGGCTTGTTTTCCCTGGGAGATCATCTGCCGCAGGACAGGAGCAGCAGAAGCCTGGAGAAGGCTTTCCTGGGTCCATTCTGGAGCTCTTTCCCTAGATTCATATGCACTAAACAGCATGTGCTTAAATTGGGACAGTCACATGGACCTTGCCCACACACCGGTCACACTCCTACTTCTATCATCAAGCCATTAAGAGTAAAAAAAAACATGAAACAAGCACACACCAGACCCAAGACCCAGTGTAAATACAGATCCTGAACACAGCTAGTAGTTTAAGGAACAAAAGTGGATGTTTGAGTAGGAAAACAGCTCTTTGGATTCTCCCTACCTCCCTTGGCCCATTTAGTCTGGTTTCAACCCCAGTGTTCCTCAAACTATCAGGGCTCTATGTGCTTCCCCAGGGAGGCTGCAGCACGTCTGGGAAAGGGGAGAAAGATTTGTTTGCTCTTCACGTTAATGATTTGCACTTAGCACTCAAAGGTGGTAAATGTCTCCCAGGCTGAGCTTTCAAGCAAGGTCACCTGCACGGCAGCGAATTGTGCAGCAAAACAACCCGGCAAACGCAGAGATGCAAAACCAGGAGAAGGTTTGTTTGAAATGGGCTGGATTCTGCATCTCCAAGAGAGTTCTCTTGGAAAATCTTCACTCGGCATAGGAAAAAAAAACCTGATCAGGTCTCTGTACCTGGAAGACAACAGAACAGAACGAGCTACAAGGGAAGCTCTGAATGAGAGGCCAAGGAACAATCTCTTTTCTGATCTAGTTCTTGATGGGTGAGAGATGAAATGAGTCAAACCTACACCCTAAGAGAGGATGCAACTGGGGAGCAGGTGGGAAACCCGATTCCCTCCTGGTGCCTGGAGGTGGAATATCAAAGTGCAGGCTGCTGGATGGAGACACACATCACGTGTGAGTCAAGAGGCCAAGCGCCCATCTCAAGGCAGGTGGGCGGAGATGTGTCTGTAGGACAGGCAAAGCCCCACGCGTGCCTCGGGGTCAGAACCACCGAGATTCACGAAGATGTCTGCCCGTAGCACAGGGAAGTGTGGAGAGGGAGGGTGGGGGGAAAAAAAAAAAAAAGAAGGGTGGGGGAAGAGGTGTAAATGCATCTCACTGCGGCAGCTCCGCGTCGCCTGACAGAAGGGGAGCGCGTTTTGTGCGAGGGAAAAGGATGTACCTGCATGGCAATGAGGATGGCAAGTTAAAAGGTTTGCCGGGAAGATATTTGGGGCACGGCTTGAGAGCCTCACAGCACTGACAGGGTGCGGTGTAGGGGATGGATTCAGACGCGTCTCACATACAAGTGGCCATCTGGATGTCTTTCAGAAGCTGTGTGTTTGTCAGGGTGTGGGGAGAGAAGTCTTCTGCGCGAGCAGATGGCAGAGTGGAGGCTGAGTCATTAGGAGGCCTCCGGCCGCTGCCTCTTACCCAGTCTGACATAGAGCACATACTGCATCGAGTCCCGGGGCTCTGTGTACAGGATACTGCCTCGCATGCTGAGCCAGATGATTGCCACCTCCGCGATCATACAGCTGAGCAGGATGCCCAGGTAGCCTCTGCCGTGGTCCACCAGGTTAAGCGAGCAGGTCTCGTTGGGGTTGTACACCAGCCCAAAGAGCACCACAGAGAGGATCACAAACCTGCCGGTCACAAACCAGCTTGTTACCAGCAGGAAGGTAAAGAAAGCCGCATGTAACATCCCACATCTGCTCTCCTCACAAAGCTGCTGAGGATCCTTCTGCGTCCCGCGGCTACTTACAATTAACATTAATTTGGCCGGGAAATCTCCTCCCCACGAGCCATCCAGAGGCCCTGCTCCCCCAGTCAGAACGACTTGATCTGTGTCAGATCAGGACTACGTTATCCCACGGAATCTGCCCCGCCAATAGTTTTTCCTCAGCCCCTGCACAGAAAACACAACCCCAAACTCCACTGGATGACTTTGGGTAGCGCTGGAGGACGCAGGGAGCTCTGGTCAGGCTCCCTCTCTGGAACTGGCACTAGAACTTCCAATAGAACCAGAAGCTGGTGACACGTTGGTGTCTGTCACAAATGCCCCAAAACAAGCCTTCCAGCCGCACGTATAAGCGCAGGAAGAATTACAGCTGCAAGAAACAGGAATAGCCAATAAAAAAAAAATCAAACCAAAAAAAAAAGATTTTGTGGCAGGAGAACTGGCACCATCACTCTGCCTTCTCACTCACCAGGTGGTATGCAGGAGGAAGAGGAAGACGGCTGGCAGAACCAGGTCATCGCTGCCTACAGACCAGCGCCGGCGGAACACGACAATCCCTGGCATGGCGAGCGGGTCTGGGGAAGTTCAGCAAGCACGACACTCACCTCCTAGAATAAAAAACACAACACAGACCCAAAAGATGCCGCTGAGGCTCTTCAAACCCCTCAGGAGAGCTCCACGGCCCCACAGCAGCAGAAGGTCCGCACCCAAGAGGTGTTTTACACCAAAGATGGCGGAGCTTCTTCCATCCAGCACCAGGGGGCATGAAATGCTCGAGTTGGAGAGAACGGGAGAGGAACTTACAGCTTAAGGAGCGGGAAGCATTAGGTGAAGCCGGTGTGTAACTCACTGAACGTAATCACCACTCACCCAGCTCCACTTCACAAGATAACCTGGAATCCTGTTAGGGCTGCAGGTGGGTAAGGAGCCACCACGGGCGGGTTTGGACTGGTTAGACTGGCCTCAACTCTAAAGGCGGCCTTATTACCATCTTCTTCCCCAGGCACACCTCCTGGGGGGGTTCTCTTGTTGTCCACCAGCCTCTCCTCTTGTTGTCCCACAGTTCCCTCCCTCACTTGGCCCAACCGGCCAAAATACCCATTAGCGGCAGCATCTGGGGAAGCGACTGGCCGGCTCCCAACAGCCAGCTCCTCGCAGATCTCAAACCTGACCATCAGCTGCACCCTGCCAGCTCCGCATCTCCTCTGTGGTTACACCGACCCTGACAGGCACTGACAACGAAAAGGTCGAAGATTGAGGAGCTGGCTGTTCCTCCCCACGTTTTGTTTGTGCTCCTATTTTTAAAAGCGTCACAAACCCTTTAAAAAAAGAAACAGCAGTGGTACAAGTCACGAGACTCCACAGGGCTATCCAGACACCTCCTCCCAACACAGCTCTCCCACACCACCTCAGTTCTGCTGTACACACTCCAGCCTGCTCCAGTCCGTGGCCACAGCATCCCAGCAGCTCACTCCTTCCCCACAGCACAACCTC
The DNA here is from genome assembly GCA_013396935.1 of Baryphthengus martii. Classification (NCBI taxonomy): domain Eukaryota; kingdom Metazoa; phylum Chordata; class Aves; order Coraciiformes; family Momotidae; genus Baryphthengus; species Baryphthengus martii. The sequence goes on along the minus strand of VWZK01002458.1, from coordinate 76,434 downwards.
TCCCTCCCCACTTCAGGGAGCTGAGCAAGGCTGAGCAAGAGCTCAAGGGCCCCCGGGGGGTGAGAGGTTGGGGCCAGACTCTGCTCAGGGGTGCCCAGCGCCAGGACGAGGGGCACTGGGCACCAACTGGAACCCAGGAGGTTCCCTGGGAGCGGGAGGAGCAACTTGTTTGGTGGGAGGGGGTTGGAGCCTGGCCCAGGCTGCCCAGAGAGCTTGGGGAGGCTCCTTCTCCGGAGAGATTCCAAAGGTGCCTGGACCCTGCGCTGCTGGGCCCCCTGCTCTGGGTGACCCTGCTGGAGCAGGGGGGTGGCACCAGAGGAGCTCCAGAAGGACCTTCCAACCCCTGCCATGCCAGGATTCTGGGATTTCTTGTGCACCACACTTGAACCGTGATCCACCACCTCTACTTGGTCTTCACAGAATACTGGGTTGGAAGGGACCTCAAGGATCATCTAGTCCAACCTTTTTTTGCCAGTCTTTGGTATCTCAGATCACACCTGCATGGTTTGCCAGCAGCGATCTCCTGACTGCAGCAGCCATTCCTGTCCCTTTCTTCCGTACCCTAAACCCTGTCACGCTTCTTCCCTGTCCCCTCCTGCGCTACCACAGACCGAGGGACACCACACTTTGGCCTCTACCTCCCCAAGTCACCACCTCAAGAGCACCTAGTCCTCCCAACTGACACATCTCGGTTCCAAATCCCAGCATTTCCCCTGTTCTAAGTCCACAAATCTCCCAGTCTTCACGTTCGGGTCCTGCTGGAAGGGAGTCCCCGTCCATGACCTGCAGTCCCCGTCCATGACCACACCACTGCAAAGCTCTTTCTACTCATCACCTAAGTCACTGTTAACCTCCCAGAGGTGAAAGTGTCCATGTTTTTTTACTTATGATGTAATCAAGATTTTCAACAGCATTTCAGAGAGCATGTCATCTGCTGTACCTTGTGTACCAGGCAAAACGAAATAAATAAATAAATCAAACTTGTATCTGGTGTTTCTAATTTAGTGCTCCGGGTAAAAAAAAAAAAAAAGGGGGGGGGGGGGGAATGACATGATCACATGGAAATTAATTTGAACCTTCAAAGTAACAGAAGTGTTGGGCTTGTGGCAGAGCACAGGCTGGATCCCAGCACCGACTGCTGCAGGAACAGAAGCTGCTTCATCCGCCTAAAATCTGTTCAGCACTCAGGTGCTGTTACCTCACCGCTGACCTGCTGTGCAGAACACCTCAGACTAGGAGCCTCCCCTCCTGCACCAACATCCACAGCCACTGGACTAGATATTCCTGCCCATTTAGTGGAATCAGAGTGNAGCCTCCCCTGGACTCTCTCCAGTAGCTCCTGGTCTCTCTGGAACTGGGAAGCCCAAAACTGGGAGCTTCATTCAGTCACCAAGGATCAAAAACCTACACAAACCCTTTGCCCTTTCCAGGAGTTTCCACAGCTAACAGGCCGACACACTCCCAGCCCGTTACTCACTGGGGTGAAGGAAACTCTCCATTCCACCAACAAAGCAAATGTGAAATCACAACACCATTTGGATTCACACTTCCTCAGCACATAATCGTGAGAGCACCCAGTACATGGCAGCTCTGCCTTCAAACTGCTCACTCCTCTGGCCATCTGGCGACTTCTACGAGCCCGGCTGCGAATAACCCGCCCGCCCGTCACGCAGCGTCCGTACGACAGCCCTTGGGTCTTGAATATCTCTTGGGGTACGTGGACACACTTTTCAGCATGGCCAGAACCTCTCCCTCTGGCCACCACGGCACCTCGCAGCCCAGCTCAGACCTCAGCTTTCAGCTGCATCCCACCAACGCGCTTTTCGCGCCTCTCCCGCCTCTCTCCAGTCGCGGGCAGTTGTGCTCTGCCTGTTTCCACCGCCCTGGGCCAGTTTAAGAAGCAGTTTAAGAGCAGCAAACATCTCATGTGGGTTCCTGACCCACAGCCGGAGCAGAGCGGCCCGTCGCTCGCTGTCACGCACGAGGATACTCGCCGTGGGACCGTCCCTCCTACCTGTACGCTCCCCAGGCTGCCAGCACGCCACAGGAAGAGTCCCAGTTAATTTTTCAAAGAGCGTTTCTTGAAAAAAATCTCAACTGCCAGGTCTGGGGCCTCAGCCCCACTTTGGAAAGAGGAGATGACAAAAGGCCTGAGATGGCAAAGCCCACAAATAAGAAAGTAAAGCTCTCGCTGCGAGGACTCTTTGGCTTCGTCCCAGGGCAGCAGATCCCAGGAGGTACATTTCAAGATGATGAAGAGATGATCTAGCAGAGGAACTGGGAGGCGAGAGGAAGGTCAGGGCGCAAACAGCCCCCGAGACCACTGACCCTAGTTCTGCAACAGCAAAAAACCCCCTGAAAATCACGGCAAAGAGGGAAAAAAATCCCAGGATCCTGCAACCCAAATCCCAGTAGGAGAAGCCCCAAGCTCCCAACACTGGAATTAGGGGAAGCACGTGCAGGCGCCCAGCTCTGCGTGCGCGGACTCCAGAGCCCTTGACCCTCAGAGCAGAGAAGGAGAGGGATGGAAGCGGCAACCTTACATGGCCACGCGTGGTCCGGCCGCCACGTGCTCTTCTCTCCCGTCAGGGTGTTGCAGGAAAAGTGCTCATCCGTGGAGGCAGAGCTCACAAGGGAAGGAGGGAACGGCAAACTCTTCTTGCAGCCATTGCAAATCTCGCTCGGCAAAGGGCAGGGCGGCGCGGTGCCCGCCGATGGAGCCCGGCATCATCTCCAGAGCAGCTCCCTCCCTCCTTCCCAGGCAGCAGCCTCGGTTATTCGCCGGGCGGCGGGGGAGCTGCCGAAAGCCACCGAGCCAGGGGTCGTGACTCCCCCTTGTTCCACACCCCCCCGGCACCCTCTGCAAGGAAGTGACATCATCTCTATTCTGAGGAGATTGTACGTGAATTGTGGGAAGGAGGACTGGGAGCGAGAGCGGGGCGATGCTGGCAGAGATACACAGAGATGGCAGAGGAGGGAAAAAGTCCTCCAGCGGCAACCGCGGCCGCACAGACCGCCGAGGAGGACCGGGAGCGCTGCGGCAGCGGGTCGGGCTGGACCGGCAGCTCCGCTTGGGCGTGGGAAGAGCCTCGGCTACGGTGATGGCATCGGAGCGGGGCTGGGAAAGGCTCAGGGCCGTTGGTCTCTCTTCTGGCATGTACTGAATGGCCCGGGAAGGAGGGGGGGGGTTGTGCGTGTGAGGAATTGGATGGGACACAAAAGGGGCACACAGAGGGGGCCACGGCGGTCATAGAAAGGAGAGACTGTTCCAGAGGAGCAGCCTCTCCCAGGCCTTTTCAGCCGTTAATTCCTTGTGACATGCTCTGGGGTATGACAGGATGTGGGGGAAGGGGAGAATTAGCTGTCTGTAGGGGAAGGCTTAGAGAAAAGAGCAAGGGAGAAAGAAATTGCTACAGCGAGACAACATTCCAGCTAAACCTGGGAGATTTAGTCTAATCCAACATCCCATCGCATCTGACATTAGCCTCGGAAGAAGCTCCGCCAGTGAAAACGAGCCGAACCCAGCCACCGCTGAAGGAAAAGGGCTGGGAGTAGATCTTGCGCCGCAGGAGACCACCCACACCACGCCAACACCCCGGCAGAGAAGCAGCGACTCCCCACCACCCAAATCCCCCAGCAGGATTGGCTCCGAGCTCACGGCACCGCGCAGACACCCCCGGCACGGTTACGCCCGCGCAGCCCAAGGCGCTAACCCCCCGAAAAACCCTCGGTCCTGGCTCCAGACTCGCTCAGCATTTCCATTCCCATCTCCCAACACACCTCCTCCCGGTCCCCACTCGAGCTCCTGCGCTTCAGACCATCGCCACCGCTGTCCGGAAGAAGAGGGGAGGGCAACGCCGCGCCGAGATCGGATCCACCAGCGCCGAGAGGTCCTTCTCGCTTTGACAGACCACTGGTGATGTCTGCACAGAGGCAGGAGCAGGAGGAAGCCCTGCTAGCCCAAGATGCTCATCACCTCCCCTTCTCCTCAGCCTGAGATGGGGACCTGCTCGCAACTTGATGTGACCCAGTACGACGAAGCAATCCCATCTCATCCGTGTTTCCCATCGGTCAGCACCCTTCTTTCGGCTGGTCCCCCCCAAATTCTGCCTTGACTCGAGCCCTACAGCACAATTCACTCAAACTCCCTCAAAATAACGGCTGTTCAAAGCCAGACCGTTATCTTCACCGGTTGGGGCTACAGGACACCCCCCCAAAAAGGGGATTTCTAAGCCTGAGCTCTGTAGATAGTTGTGGGGGTCGCTGCAGGAGAAGGCACGTTGCTGTTCTGCAGAAATCCAGCAGCATGTACTGGCACTGCCTCTCCTCCCAGTGGCATGCTCCTGCAGGACTGGATGAAATGCAATCATGTTCCAAGGAAATATCCCAGCTGAGAAGTCCCAGCCCAGGCCTGACAGCTCTCACGGATCATCTCCTAGAGCTGTTCGGGAGAATCCACCTGGAAAAGCGTCACGAAACAGCGTTTGTGTCGCGGCAGCTCCACCAGCAGCGTTTCCTCGGGGGTTATTTGCTGCTCCTCCACAGCAGAGGCACCTTTCCCTGCCCCTGTCCAGCCCAAGCAGGTTGCCTCGGTCAGGTATCCAGTGAGGCTTGTCCGGAGGGTGCAGCCTGGGTGCCGCAGCCAGAGAACAGGGGCACCTCCAGGGCAAGCCCCCCAGGGTCACCTGAGTAGCCCAGGTAGGCCCAGGACAGTGTCTGAACACCACCAGATTAACTCCATCCACTGGGGTCCTCTAGAAATGCCTTCTGCCTCCTACCACACAAGATGGCAACTCCAAGTACTCCTTCAGAGCACAGCACGACCTTCCTCCTCTCCTTCCACCACCAGGACTGGCCCCTACTGGTACACCTCCGTCTCCTCTCGCTGGAGTTAGCTATTAGAGTCACCAAAGCCCCTTCTACTTCTTGCAGAAGTGCTTTTATATTGAAGTGAACGAAAAAAAGCAACAGCATTTTAAGAGAACCGCGCTTGACAAATGTGGGATGACCAAAACTGACGCTCAGCGTGTTGAACCCGTGCGGCTCCCGACCTTCCAACATCTGCTGCCTCCTCAAACGCAAACCCCTTCCCTGAAACAGCCCCTTCATTAACAGACAAGGTTCTGGCTCCATCAAGTCAGTCCCACCTGAACCCCACATCTTCCTTCCCTCAGGATGTCCCACACGGGACACGGGCTTCCTACCCCAGGTTGGATCATCATCCCTCCAGCTGAGAGAGACCTTCTGTTCCCATGAAGCACTGACGGAAACCATCAATTAGAACTTGGATCCAACTTCATCGCTCCTCATCCAGCTATTTTGAAGGGCCTTTAAATGAAGCTCTCTGTGCTCGGTTCCTCACAATCTGGGAATTGTTCTTCCCTCGTAGGGAGAAGGAGGGAAGCGGTTACATCCATACGACACGTCCAAGCTGGCCAGGAGGGATTTGCTCGCCTCTGTCTGCATCCATAGAAACCCAGCTCTCCTCCAGCACCTCTTACAGGACCCAGCATGAGGTGTGAAGTAGACAACAAGGTCTGCTGTTGTGCACCTCCTCTGTACAACTTACCCGTAACAACCAGTAGCAAGAAATACCAGCAGGACAGATGAAAAAAATACCCTAACCTTCCAAAAGTGCCCTTCCAGGGTGAGAATCTCTCAAGAGCATCTTGTAAGAGGGAGGAATCCTTCCTCCACCACACACTACGTGGGATAGAGGCTCACAATGTAAGGTAGGGACACATTCCAGAGCACCAAAGGAAGATGAGCCCTCCCTTCTGAGACAGGGCTGCCTTTTCTAAGTGGCAGAAGCACATCTATTGTGAGCGAAGGCTGCAGCAATCGCAGGGAAAGCTCCTTCCCTGCGGGGGGAGATGCTCCAGCGGCTGCCAGAAGGTTGTGAGGACAGTTCTAACGTGACTGGATACTGGATTAAGGGAACAGATCTGTACTTTAAAGAATACTCTGTATATTAACATAACATCTAAGAGCCACGTTTACAAGTGACTGCTCAGCACGGGCAGGGAACCCTGGCAAAAAAAGTCAACGGGGTCTTCAATTTTTCACACCTACTTTGAAGATTCTCCTTTACAACCTCTCATTTTCCAAGGAGAAGGAAATGAAACGAGTCGGCGCCGGAGCTACGGGACAAAACTGTCGGGTTTGAGAAAGGAAAGGTTCAAAAAGCCTCTTGGGGCCCGGCCCATTTTGGATGCAGCTCCCCCAGGATAAGGTCACCGCACCAGAGTCCTCTCATGACGACGGCATCGTTACAGGAGCGCTCTGATTAGGTTAGATCTGGAGCTGCAATACTGCCCACTGACACAAATACCCAAAATACATCCCGGGGGAGGCACTGACCTTCAAAAGCCAACAGATAAGAGCTTACCCTGTGCGTCCCACCGGTTCTAAATTATCCGTCCTGCCATAAATCCAGCCCTGGAAGCGCAGTGGTGATGGTCACAAGAACAGATTGGTAGGAACAAGAGCAGGCTACTGGCCAGTTGGGCCAGCACTGGCCCATCTTAGTCCTCCTTAACATTTCTTCACAAATCCCTTTTCTCTCAGGCAGCAGAAACACATCAAGATGTTTTCCCAGTGCTTAAAATCCCCTTTGTCCCTTACTCCAAACACCTCTTGCCCTGGGTGGAAACAGCTCTCACAAGTCCCACACTATATTCAAAGACATCTCCTGCCTCTTACCATCTTGAACCTCGCAGCCTTACGACTTACACCCTTGAATTTCAAAAGCCTCTTACCAGAGTTTTTCTTAAACAATCCCTCCTCTCTCATGAGCACAAGAAAAATAAATCAATCAGCTCTCAAAAACCTTAGTACTAACGCAGCAGATTTAGCCTGACATTTGCTGTTTGCTCCCAACAGGTTGTTTTCCTGCAGAACAAACCGGTGCACAACGCACCGCGACGGGTCCGGCGCTCACCTATCGCCTGCTCTCCAGCAACCTTCCGGATAATCCCAGGTACTCACGAACTGCCATGTCAAAATTCATAAATATTTTTCAAAAGAGATGCTACCACTGAAATATTTTAATCAGCTTTTTGGGCTCCGCACCAGAGCCACCGCTGTATCCACGTGGCACGTTCCTGTCCACAGCGGTGGTGTCGTCAGGAAAAAAAAAAACAAAAAGGATTATCTTGCAAAAAAACAAACTAATGTCAACTGAAGTCTCCTCTCCCCCATTTTTTTTTTCCAGCTGGGACACCCCACAGGCCAGGATCTGTCCATGGGCACAAAGGAAGGAGTTTGGAGGGGTAAGCACAGCCCTCCTCTAAGAAACACTTTTATTTGAGTACAGAAAGACAGTGAGCACTGTGAGACGTTTCAACGGCCCAAATTAAAGGCAAAATAATGTTTTGAGAGCCTCATCCTATAGCTCCAAGATGACTAGTGCTCTTCTCCTTGACCTCAGTAGCAGCATCATTTAACTCCAAGCTTCCTACCTGTCTGGCTACAGAAAAATTCAGAAGTTTTCCTGAATAACTGGTCAGGAAACAAGAGCGGCCGACAGAGCAGCTTACCTTAAAGTGAGCCACTTTACCGAGAACCTAAGAGTGGAGCAGGAGCACAATCCAAGTCTGCTGACACTAATTTAGTTAAAAACAACACCCAATCGTTGTATCAATGCCGACATCTCTGCAACCACCTACATTTCGTGCTAGCGAAGCCCACAAGCTGAGCTTTCTGACGATTCCGAGCTCGAGCAAAAATAATGTCCAAGTTGCTAGGGGGAAAGAAAATGTATTAAAAAGTGAAACTCATTTTGTATTTTAAATAGAACTTACTGTTCTGCAGGGTAATAAAATCTCCTGATGTTTAATAGCTGGCAACCAGTGACAAAAACAACCCCAACAACTTGGCTTGAGTGGGGCTAGGGAGAGGATGTGGAAAGATAAGATTGGGATGTGCTGGCCTGAGTCTGCAGACAGAGCGAGCACCTTGCTTTCAAAAATGCTGAGCAGCTCATCACCCTAATTCTGACTGGCATTAGGAAACAGCCCTTGGTCAATCCACGTGGTACAACAATTAGTTTTTCCCAGACACAATTATTAGGGATCAAAGTTCTTTGGTTTTGTTGTCCTATCCCACGGCTATATTAAAAAAATGTGTTAATTCATGGTTGCAAAGCCACACAACTATTAATTTGTCTGTAGTAAAATAAACAACCAAGGGCTGGATGAAGTCAGCCAGGGCAGAAGAAAGTGGTAAATGGTACTTACGAAAGGAATACTTCAGATGTAGCTGACTGGTGCCGATCGGAGAGCCTCATTTCTTTCGGCGAGTTCTTTTTCACGACAACACTGGCAAATTTACGTCTGTCAGGTTTACTCCATTCTGGAATTCCTATCAGATCAGCCACCTTAAAAAAAAAACAACAAAAAACAAAACACCACAAAGGAAAAATATGTCAGGAGGAGCAGATTTCAAGGTGAAAATAAAGATATTCGGCGATGTATCCCTGGCTAAAGTCAATCTTGAGGTGACCTGTAGGAAGAGAGGACAACGCCAGCCACACCAAAGCGTAATTCCCTCTCTCTGAGGCCACAGGCAGGCTCCCTGGCTTCCTAGTTTACGCCAGTGGGCAAACAGTTTTCCCAATCACTTGACTCATTGCTTCAGGAATTCCCTAGAGGATGAGTCACATCGAGGGAAAGCCACCAGTCATTCGACGGCGGGGAGCTAAAGGGACCACCGCTGCCAATACGAGAAGAGCGAAAGAAGTGGGAGAACAGAAGAGCAGTGCCAAACTGGGGAAAACCGGGCGGTCAGCACCGTTCCTTGGCAGTCCTTCCCAGCTCCCTTCCCCAAAAAGCAGGCTGGTGAGCAGAAGCACGCCCGTTCGAGCGGCGGAGAGGCAGCACCAGGCTCCTAAGCAAAGGGAATCGCCGGGGAGCAGTTTCCTCCAGCCAGGAAATGCTGGTTCTGCTGGCGTCCAAAGAGTGCTGGATACAGGAAGGGAAGATGCTGTGGGATTAAAACCAGGACACCTTCTCCCTCCCGCCAGCACTCAAGGGGACATCATCAGGAATAACACAAAATTTCAGGGCCTCTAACTTCTCACTCCAACCCCCCGTTCACCAAGGTTCACAGATCATGTTTCTTCGATAGGACAGGAGGAACCGGCCTCCAGTTGCCCCAGGGGAGGTTGAGGTTGGACCTGAGGAACAATTTCTTCCAGCCCCTCCAGGGTTGTCCAGGCCTGTGCCAGGCTGCCCAGGGCAGGGCTGGAGTCCCCCTGATCCCTGGAGGGGTTTCCAAGGCGTGGAGCTGTGGTGCTGAGGGACAGGGCTCAGTGGTGCCCTGGCAGGGATGGGGCAGCGCTGGGACTCCAGGATTTGAAAGGTCTCTTCCAACCAAACAATTCTGTGCTACACAGGCCATGCCTGCGTTTTACATTCCTAGAAAGGAGACTCAAAAGATCAGGTCCTCGAGGTCATACACCCCCAACGGCCAAGCACGCTCTGGTACGTCCTTACATCACCCAGGACAGCATCTGAACTCAGAGCTCTCTCTAGATTACTGTAAATGACTCAAACCACGAAGCTCTCACTGCTTCTCCACGTCACTCACCGCTAAAGATCGCTCCCTGTAACTCTCAATGAACTGCCCTCTGCTAACTGGTCTCCCAACGCATCTCTACTCCCACCAGCAGCCCCACGAAGGTTGTTAACCCATTTCACAGCTATCTTGTGACAGGACACTCCAAAAAACCATCAAGTCCTCCGAGTCCATCTCTCCCCCACCATTCCCAACCTAGTTTCTTCCCACGTTCAAAGGAAGCTCCCACCAGCCAGACCCCAACACGCTCTTCCAGGGGCCTACTTCATTCTGCAGCAATATTTTAAAGACAAAGTATTCTCAAGGGCTGTGATTTCCCTGAAAATACCGCATTTCACTGCAAGTGGTGATATCTACCTTCTCCCAATACTCCCCCAACCTTCCCACTTCCCAATAGCTTGTTCCTCCCGAGAGCATCAGTCTTGCACCATAGGAAGCAGAACCTCTTTCTTGCCCACAGCTCCGGATCTCTTAAAGCCTTCACCGAAAATTCACCTGACACGAGGACACGCTGCAAGCGGGAGCGGCACTTCATTCTTGCAAATGCATTCAATAAAACAGAACCTGAAGCGATACTCTGATTGAACACCAAAGGAAGGAGCCTGGGCCGCTGAGGGATGTGCGCGTTGCTCAGGACGCGTCAAGGTAGGTGTTGTTACCACCACAGGCTGTGACAACCTGCGACAGACGCCCCACATCGCGTAAAACCACGTTATAGCGGCTGAAATCTTACAGAATTGTGAATTTCAGCTTGGAAGTGACCCTGATTTGGATAATATCATATATATAAATATATATTTATATATATATACGCTGCAAGAGGCCTCACAGCACATGACAACCAAGCCCTGTCATCGCCTGTCACAGAACCACAGATACTAACCATCAGTTCCCGTCCTCCCGTCACTCCCATCGCTCTGGGGACTCAAAAGGAAGCTTTTTCAGATTTTAAAGGAAACAGGTTTTCTAGCCAAACAACAGCAGAACGGCTTTGTATCGACGAACGTGCTTTTCTCATCCTAGGCGAGCCCAAATTAGCGGGGATTAGACTCTTGAGAAGACTTTTCCTCTCGCTCCTAAGCTCAAAGCGAACGTCGAGAGCCCAGCTCGGAATTTTCAGCTGCTGGCTTCAGCAACTTCAGAAGAAATGTGGTTCTGCCCCTCCCATCTCGTGGCTTCCACCTCAGCGCACGAGAACAGCCCTTGAAATAAAACGAATCGGCAGGCTAAGTATTCCCAGAAGGAAAAAAAAAAAAAAAAAGGGAAAAAATAAAAATAAAAAAAATCTTGCCTTATTCCTGCCTGGAGAACAAAATCTTCTAAAGAAAGCTGCCAGCTCTGACCCGGCTCCTGCAAAGCTTGCTAATTACAGTGAAAATGTGAAGTGAGCAGGAGCAAGAGGGAGGCAGAGCTCGACTCCAGCGCTCTGCTTCCTCACACAAATGACAGCTTGAGGAAACTTTTCCTGCCTGGGTGGTTGCTGCTATAAATACCACCCTCCAGGGCTCAACGCTGCAGGAACTCAAAGCCCAGTCACCTCCCCAAGACCCTCTGAAGCTGCTCTGCGGGCACAGGAGCTTTAGGAGCAGCCTCTTTCCACGGTTAGACGCGCACCGACGCCGCTCCTCTCAGACTATCCCAGAACTGCTGGTCACCAGCATCTTCCTCTGCTCAGAGCAGCCCTCTACTCACCCCCTCTCCATGCACTCTGCTTTCTGAAAGCCTCCCTTGTCCCCTCACCCCAACCTTTCCGTTTTCCGCAGCTTTCCTCTCCTCCTGCAGCCCGCTCCCCCATTATTTTGTCACTCTCTTACTCCCTTCTCCTTTCCAGTCTCCCTTGATTACATTTCTTCGCAGCCTTCCATCTATTTCTCCACAGTCATGTTGCTAAGATGCCCTGGAGTAGCTGGAGACGAGCAGAGCTCCTCCTTTCCAGCTGCCAACAGCTGTTCTCCAGCCCAAAAGGCTTGTCCATTAGGAACCCAGAGGAGATGGCTGAGGAAAGAGCGCAGAGCGCGCCTGCAAGAGGTAAAAATCACCAACTGTTTCGTGTCTGCAGCTCCAATTCCCTCCCAGCTTGAGGAAATTAAGTCCCAAATTCAGCCCCAGTGGAAATCAAAGCCAGGCAGCTCCCCAGTGACTTACCAGTTCGCTTTCCCCTCCAGCTGGTGCTTCCGAGAAAGATGCTGCGCCCGCAAGGCACTCGGCACCGCTGCAAGAGGCGCAAGGAAGCGACCGGCGGCACCGGAGCCGCGGCTCTACAGCCCACCCGCCACCGGGACGAGCAGAGCCAACGCTTCCTCCTCTTCCAAGAAATTCTTGCCCATCGAGCGCTTCCCTAGGGACACGGCAAGATCCAACTGAAATCCCGGGCTGAATCCCGCCCGAGACTTCTCCTGAATCTCAGCTTCGGGCGCGTGCGGTAGAAGGCAGGAATCCTATTTTCATTTTGCTTATGTAAGCAAGGGTGAATCGAGCCCAGGTTTCTCGGAGCTGGAGTCACATTTAAGCTCCAGATAGATAAATAAATATCTCCCACTCTACCTTTCCTTAACCCAGAGCTAAAAGCCCCTTCTCTTCAGCCAGAGCCTCCATTAGCTACACTTCAGAACACCAGCACGCACAGCCCTCCTCGGCAACACCCACGCGCAGCACCTTCTGCTCACACGCACGCGGAGCACATCATCTGCGCGCACAGCTCCTCTCCGCAGCTTCCAGGCCTCGCCCGGCAGCGACACCCACCCCTCACCAGCCGCTACCCCTTCCTGCTGCTCCCCAGGAGAGCTAGAGATGAGGAGAGTCCAGTTTCTAGCTCAGTTAATTATTTAGACAACTCAGTTTCAGAAGAGCTCCTACTTCGGCAAAATGGTCTTCTAGTTTTCCACCTCTGAGTAGAGTCCTGCAAACATTCGTACTGTGTCTTACAGGTATTTACTCAAACTTTCTTTCTGTTCCATCCACAGACCCCAGGTTCATAGATCACATTTTTCAACAGGACAAGAGGAATCAGCCTCCAGTTGCCCCAGGGGAGGTTGAGGTTGGACCTGAGGAACAATTTGTTGCGCTTTGGGGTTGTCCAGGCCTGTGCCAGGCTGCCCAGGGCAGGGCTGGAGTCCTCCTGATCCCTGGAGGGGTTTCCAAGGCGTGGAGATGTGGTGCTGAGGGACAGGGCTCAGGGGTGCCCTGGCAGGGATGGGGCAGTGCTGGGACTGCAGGAGCTCCGAGGTCTTTCCCACCCAAACAATTCTGTGGTTCTGCAATACACTGACCATCTAGACCCCTCTACTCTATCTCACAGCTCTTCCAAAACCCCACTTGCAGGCTATTTTCCAGCTGACTTCCACATAGATGATCTCAAAGTAGGCAAAAAGCGTTTTTAGCCTGTCCCAAGGGTTGATACTTTCATGAAGACACGTGGGTTAGCGTTTCTGTCCCCACCACCCTCCTTGTTCCCGTATCCTCCTCGCTTTCCCTCATCCGCAGTCGCTGGAGACGTCACCAAGCACTACCCTCTCGGTCCCCCAGCTCTCTGCACCTCGGATGAGTTCAGCAGAGTGGGACACGAGCGAGGTGAAAGGAGGTGAGGCAGAAGCAGAGCTCCCACGTGACAAGAGGAGAGCTGCCGCAGCGGAAATACCCTGGAAAGAGCATTTCCCTGGCTTCAAGCAGCTGTACGGACACCAACCGAACGTCTGTCTGTCGCTGAGGCAGAAGAATGGTTATACTGAAAGAAAAGCAGACCCCTCTATCTCCAAACTAATAGTGTGGAGGAAACATGAACTGGGCACAGATGGGAGTCCAGCAGCTCCGGTGCTGGGGACTGCTCCCACTGCAGCAGGAGGTGCAAAAAAGCAGCAGGAGATTATTGAGAATCTACCTCCAAACCAGGATTACTAAAAGGGGGGAGAATCATGAGAAGATGAAAAGGACCAGAAATCACAAAAGAGGGACTGGGAAAGGAGCTGGGAAATCTTCTCCCCTCGCCCCCTGAGACGAAATGTAAGTACAAGATCCATCCAAACGAGCTTGGTTTGGTGCCGAAGGAGGAAGCAGCAAGACCAGCCACCTCACCTGGGAGAGAGCTGCCAAAGAGCCCAGGCACAGCTCAAATCTCTCCTGACTGAACAAACTCCTACTCAAGACGACATCCACAACTGAGCAGCTTCTGTAAAACAACCAAAAGCAATGTCACCACCCCATCCATGAGGAAAAAAACCTGTTGACCCCGAGTCTTGCGTGGAGAGCTGACTCCCAGAGGTGGGGTTGTGGTTGGGAGGTGGAAAGGAATGTCAATTCTACGTTGATTTCCACAAGAGAAGCCACCTTTCCTCCAGCCCAGCAGATAAGAATTTCAAGCGCTAAATGAGTCTTCACACTTGAATTTACAATCTAAACAGGATTAGAATAAGAATAATAATAATTTTAAAAAGCTGATTATTCAGAGATACTCCAGGACAAGCGACTGGCTCTGAGCTGACACAGTTTTAGACTCTTCGAAAACACTTTTTTCCTCTGGTGCTGTAGGCGACGCATCGTTATCCCTGTAATTAAATTGAGTGCCTTTGTAGCCTTCTGCAGGATTTGCCTAGGTGTGGGCTTTTTTTCCCTTTCCTTTAATTATATTGCAATTAACCATGAAGCACCCCTTTTCATTTCAAGCTTTTCAACAGGGCTTTGGAAGTCAAAGCCCAAAACAGTCCTTGGTGAGAATGTTCTGATAATCCTGGAAGAGATCACAAGCAGAAGAGCTGGGATTGGGTAGCTAATTAAATTATTGTTGCTGGAAGTGAACTTCCAAAGCCTGCAAGAAAAAAGGTAATAATAATAAAAAAATAATCTTTATTTCATCTTTTTCAGCTACAGTACTTGATTCAGATCCTCATCCTTCATTAGAGCTCAAAGGCCCGGGGCAGTATTAGATCGCAATTAGCCCAGCTGATTAAGGCATAATGAAGCACCTAAGTATCAGGAATAAGCCTCACCCAGATCTGAGCTCTTCTGCATCATAATCCCCTGCTACTTTTTTCCTCAGTTTCTTCACTCAGTCACTGAAATTCTGATCAGAGGCACAAACATCCAAAAGCTGAGATGTCCCACAGTTCTTTCCCACCTTGCCCAGAAAAGTGTTCCCCCAGCCCTTTTGAAGAGGAATTAAGGGAATGCAGCCTGCTCTCCCACACCCATGTTCTGTTCGGCTTCGACTCCGCCTGGACCTCGCAGGCCACACAGCGTAGCCCACAGGATGAGCAAACTTCTCTTCAAATCCCAGTGAGATCTTCTGTGTGCAACAGAACACAAGGACAACGGCTACACCAGAGTCTGGTCGGGTGCCTTCAATTCTTTCCCAAAACAAGACTTTGAGAAGGGGATCTCCAGAGTCCTCAAGAACAGATCCTGTGCCAATTGCCTTTAGATGCCAGGTAGCTGCCCACATACCTTCGTGGCAGTCTTGCCGAGTCTTTCCCATCCTCCAGAGGCAACACATCTCTCAAATACCGTGGTCTTATGAAGCTGCTGAGGGGCCTGGAGCATCTGTGTGGCCAGGAAAGGCTGAGAGCCCTGGGGCTGTTCAGCTGCAGAAGAGCAGCCCCAGAGGGGAGCTGAGCAAGGCTGAGCAAGAGCTCAAGGGCCCCCAGGGGGGCAAGAGGCTGGGGCCAGACTCTGCTCAGGGGTGCCCAGCACCAGGACAAGGGGCACCGGGCACCAACTGGAACCCAGGAAGTTCCCTGGGAGCAGAAGGAGCAACTTGTTTGGTGGGAGGGGGTTGGAGCCTGGCCCAGGCTGCCCAGAGAGCTTGGGGAGGCTCCTTCTCTGGAGAGATTCCAAAGGTGCCTGGACCCTGCGCTGCTGGGCCCCCTGCTCTGGGCGACCCTGCTGGGGCAGGGGGGTGGCACCAGAGGAGCTCCAGAGGGACCTTCCAACCTCCATCAGGCTGGGATTCTCACTGTGTGTGGAATTCATTATCAGGAGCAGTTGTTGGTTAGGTGTCTGTTGCAAGCCAGATAATGAAGAACTCTTATAAACATTAGCATCACTATTATTCACACAAGTAATCTTTTTGTCCATCTTAGGACACACAGCATCCAATACATCACGTGGCAGAAAGCTGCACAGACAATTTATCAGTTTCTTTTCACAGCAAAGAGGGAAACTGCAGAGCAGACCGACCCAGAAAGCGTGGTCTGCTACAGCATCCAGCTTTGAGCTACGACTTGCTCAACACGTGCTGAATTCAAGCACTCTTTAAACTGGAAAAAAAAAAAAAAGAAATAATGAATGTCCCCAGGCTTTTTCCTTCCCCCTCAGTCCCAGTAAAGACCAGAGTGCCCAGGAGATGAGCACACACCAGCATAGAGTATCCTACTTCAATTGAATAAATGATACCAGTAGGCCAAAACGATCCCTCTGGAGTAAAGAACTCAAAATACTGGTGGAATGCCACTATGAATAATTCATCCCCAGTCCAATGATCCCTCCCTGGCACCGCTGCAAATTTTAAAGGTGTTCCAGCTGCCGAACTGAAGTTAAGCTGGAAAAGGAAAAAAGTTTACAAAGGACACAAAAGTGACCCCGCTCCCTTTCCAGAAGGAGGTTTTTAATTGCAACACCAGCAGCCCACTCGTGCCGCCTGCCCCCTCTCCCTCCTCCTCCTCTCCCTATGCTTTACCCTAATAAGCCAGGGAGGAGACAAATCACGGCAAAATGGAAAAATTCTGTTTCTCCCAGTGGTAGGCTGCACATGGAAGAGGCAGAGAAACAATCTGCTCTCCCGAAACGTGTTAGCTTACGGGATCAAAAGCTCACCTACACATAGAACCCAGGAGTAAAACATCCAACAGGAGGCTGGAGAGGGGAAGAAGTTGAAGACCTTGAATGTGAGCAGCAAGAGTCTGCCGCTTTAACAGCCCTCCCTCGGCCACCGGCACCCTGGCATCGCGCTCCTGCTCCGGGCTGCCAGCGAGGGCTGCCGAGTGACCTTTGCGCCATCCGTCTCCGCACACCCCGAGAGCCACGCGCCAGACACACACAACCAGCGTTCGCTTCTCCTTCCCGTGCCTCCGACTTTTTGACATCTCCATTTTAGGGAAACCTGAGAGAGAAAATGTTGTGATTTCTGCAGTCGAGAACAGAAGCTCTCCCCCCCCCCCCCCACCCCTCACCCTGCTACATTTCTAGGGTGGGCTTCCCTCCTCCCCCTTCCAGGAGGGAGCTGAAATCATGTTCTCTAAATAGTTCCCAGTCATCAGTGAGCACCCTCAGGAGAAAGGCTACGGAGAAGGCAGAGCTATTTCGTAACTGAAGGGCTCAAAACTTTCCTGCGCACCTCAGTGATCTGAACTCAAACTGCCTTTCACGACCTTGGTAACGACCCAGGCAGCGCCAGGGCTGCGAAGAAACAATATTATTTGCACTCAGAATGAAGCTGAAGCACCAAGCAGGGAGAGTATTTAATGGTCAGCTACCAACTAATTGAAACCCCATCGTCTGGGGCGTAGGGAAGACCTTTGTTATAGATAAGAAAGATGCCTTTAATGTTCTAAGAGGTAAGGTGATGGCTTTTGCTCACCTAACAAGGTCCATTCTGAGACCAACGCTCCTTCTTTCCCAGAGGCTTTAGCTGCCCTGACAAACTGCCAAAGCCACCAGATTTCATCTTTTTAAGATAGAAAACCACTGCTGGTGGCCAGGATGTGCACCCAGGAGCCAACGGAGCACCACCCCCAGGCAGGTGCCTGCTCTCTGCTGAGTTTAGCTGGAAACGAGACACTTCTTTGAGAAACCTAAACCTCTTCATTAGTCAAGCTCCTTTTTTTGCCATTTCCTTCTCAAATTCACAGCCAGAGCAACCTAACCACGGGACTGCAATGCCTCGCGGGTCTCATTGTGCAGCTGTTTTTCTTGATGCACCACAACTCTTACACCAGCCGACTTTTCTGAACGGGGAGAACCTACTTGGAGCACCTCCCCAGGGAGAGAGGAGCGTTAGATGGGCCTGGGCAAAGTCCCACATTTGCTTAAAAACTGCTTCAACAACAAGCTGCAGCTCAGAGCAGGACAAAAAGAGAATCCGATGTCCCTACCCTGAACATCTTATCTACTCTAAATGAGGTGGCAAAAGCGGATTCAGAGAGAGTTTAGTCTGGAGCGCTTGGTCAGAGAGGGTTCCTAACGCTGCCCCCACGGCTCTGGGGAACCGAGCTGGGTTTGCATTCCCGTGGGAGGTCTTTTTTTCTTCGCTGGCCCTTTCCACACAAAAGGAGCCCTGAAGTCGGTGAAACAGCAGCAGGGTGGACTCGCGCGTCGCGCTGAACTACTTGCGATTAACTCTGCGGCCACGGAGCAGCGAGTCGGCCTTGAAGACACCGCACAAAATCCCAGCTCCTCCTCAGCAGGGAACAACTCGCAGGCAAGAGACAATCATGGAGAGAATGAAGATTAGTTTCCTCCCCACTCGAATCAGAAATTAAATCCTTTTCCCACCTCTCTTGACAAATCCTCTCAGAGTTGAGAATTCAAGCCCTTGCATCTCCTAGCTGTTCCCATAGGAACATAGAGCCACGACTGCTTCCAGCTTCTCCTTTTCCAATGGCAGGAATATCTAATGAACTCTTGGTGGCCTTGCTCCTCCGCTGCAGGAACCCTCCACGTGTTTGTAGAGAAGATAATACTTTCCTCGTCTCCTCTACTCCCGCTCCCTAAAAAAACGGAGTGGCAGGCACACAAGTCCTGAGGGCCACCAAGTCTTGGACAATCAGCTCTTCCTCCCTTTTCCTCTCTCCTAACTGACATCAGTCGCTTTTGCTCTTCAGAAAAAAAAAAAAATCTAGAGTTTAAACAGCAACTCCCTTATGAAAGGGAAACTCCTGGAAAGCTCCTGCACAAAGGCAGCAGTCAGGTGCAAGGCAGCTGAGCAAACACCAGCACGTTCAGCTAAGCACAGGGAAACAAATGGCCATGTTTTCTGGAAACAGGATCTCCTGCTTCTCCAAGCTTGGACAACCAGGAGTTCCGGTATCTCCTCCTCCGGCACCGCACCTTCTCCCAGGCTCCTGACTCCAGATGCCAAGGCAGAAGACAACCTGCCGTTCGTACTCTCGACGCGAAAACTGAGCCCAAACGTACTGGAATGATGAAAACAGTCCAGAAAGGAAGAGAAAAAAGGGGCTTCGCTCACACTCCCCACCCAGAAGACTTCCCCAAATATTAAAATAAATGCAGGATATTCCCCAAACAATGCCTGCTGAAAGAACTGGAAGTTCCACTTACTCTTTCTTCGGGAACGTTGGGGCCCTTAAGGTGCAGAAGAGAGGCTCAAACCTGGATTTTCACGTGGCAGTCAGGAGGGAGTGTTTTGGCCTAACACCAGCTCGCTTACACTTGACCGGTTTGCAAAACAAATCTATGTTCACATTGGAGATTTTCATGTCATAAATCAGGTAATGCGAAGTGAAAAGGTTCCCGATTGCTTTAACCGCACCCTTTTCACGCTCTCGCACTCGAAAGGATTTCAGTTCACAGCCACCAAGGCACGGAGCCGCCGCGCAACGCGGAAAGACCTGCGCCTACGGCAAGGGGAACCACGGCGGTGCCTTCCCCTCCACTTTAATGATGTTCTTTTCCAAAAAAACACGTCCCCCTTGCCTACTGCTGCGATTGCACGAATGAATATATTTATATTTGTAAATATATGGATATATTTAAGCCAGAAACGAGAGCAGAGCCATCTCTTTCTGCCCTCTGATCAGTTAAAATCCACCCATCGTACTCCTTCCAAGTATTTTTTTCTCTTTATAACAAAGTAAAAGAATTAACTAAAAAGCAAGATGAGCAGAGCAGCCAGGAAAGCAGTTCTCCATCGGATAAATACACCAGCAGCTGGGGGCACAAAGGACATCGACTGGTCCCTTGCACAACGCTGCGATGTTTTAAGAGAATAATTTAATTAGCTCAGAGGACAGCCCAGGAGAGACTCCCACGTTCCATGGGGAAGCTCCATCCTCTTCCTCAGCTTACCCAGGCAACTTACCCCGAGGAGCTGACAAAAGCACCCTCCGTGGTAGCTCCTATCGCTTTAAAAATTAATCTAACACTTCATATGAATGTGCATACTCATGTCAGAGGATAAACATGGTGAATTCCCTTCCGCTCCCTCCACTTGAGAAATATTTTGGGGAGTTCAGGGTCAGTAAAAGCAGCCTCAGAACAGATCTGCTGTTTCACCTCCTCGGCTTCTACAGCGTAACCTCAAAAGGCAGAACATCTGCAAGTCCTCACCGGGCTTTTCGGTTCACATTGGGCTAAAAGTTCAAGGCCTGCAAAGGCTCCTTCCCTTTCCTTGTCCCCGACGCTGGGCGTTTCCTTCAGCAAGTTACTTCTCTGTCTTGAAACACCCATTTCACCTTCACCAGCCACTCCCAGCTCCTCCATCAACAGCCCAGGAGAACAAGGATGGGACGGTCTGTCGGATAAAGAACGGCACACGGCAGCAGGCAGAATTCCTCTGCTCTTTACTGCTCCCCAGTAGAACGAAAAAAAAAAAATCACAAAAAGTATAAATCACTATTTCTGTGGGGTAACATCACAAAATAAGGACTGTGCATCCCAAAGAATAAAGGTTAGACTCTTAAAGTATCTTAGAGCTCCTAATCAGAAGCTTTCAAGCCTTTCCAGGGAACAAACATCCAAGGAGCCAGTAAAACCAGGGATGCAAAAACTGGATTCTTTACCCTATGAAGAGCACAGGTAGAGTTGTTCCTCAGCACACTCAGAAGCCCACGGCCTGCACACGTGCAAATACCTGCCCTGCCAACTTCCACCTTGGAGTATAACCTGCCAAGATGTCCATATTTACACCTCTCCTCCTCAAATATCTGCTCCCCACCTCGTGGTGGCCTCTCCGGCGTTCGACCAGCCCCTCTGAACCACCTCACACACAATTCCCGCTTCACCGGGGCAAATTAAACATCCTGGACACTTCCAGGCCTGTGTGTAAACTCCAAATTCTCCAGCTCCGCCGGTATTCCCAGCAGGCTCCCGTGAGGCACTTCAGATGCCTCCACTGCACTTACTCAGCCACCCGTTCACAGAGGAACGAGCATTTTCTGCAGCATCCTACGTGGTTCCCGCCTCCCAAACCGCCTCCTAATCCCTAATTCCTCCGCCCTCACCAGAGAGAAAGACAAAAGTCAGACCAAGGCTTCCAAGAATCGAGAAATTCTCTTCCCCACCAGCAGAGAGCCGGGGTGCTATCAAGCCAAGTAAATGAACAGTGACGTGCAGCCAGCAAAGGGCTTTATCTCAGGCTCTTCCAGGCCAGGAACGTTTGGAAGGACCAAGGACAACACTCAATTTCTGGATGTCTCTGATTCCTGTGAAGTTAAATTTGATTACGGCCCCTGAGGCGTTCAGAAGGCTTCGGCTCTCAGAGATCTTGAGGAAAGCGTGTAAAAT
Organism: Baryphthengus martii; assembly: GCA_013396935.1. NCBI lineage: Eukaryota > Metazoa > Chordata > Aves > Coraciiformes > Momotidae > Baryphthengus > Baryphthengus martii. The sequence goes on along the minus strand of VWZK01002458.1, from coordinate 55,407 downwards.
AAGTCAATAAAGATAAAAGGCTGCTTTCCAAAAGCAAAGTATCAACCCAGGAATAGCAGCATGAAATTTAGAAAGGAAAGGACTTCTGGAAAAAGAAGTGGCTCCCTGCAGAACGAGGTTTTGCCATCACTATTACACAAAAGGTATTTTGCTCTGTGTTCTTCATGTCACTAAAATTCAAGGAAAGCTCTGCCCCTTCCAGTTTCAGAAGCTCTCAGAAAAAGCATCTCTTGCTTCCTATGCGCTTCGTTATCCACGAGCCAAATAGTTTCAGCCCGACATTAACCTCAGAAGGAAGGCTCGAAAAGAACGAGCTTTTCCTTTGCTAGAAAAACCCACCAAAATGACAAAGGAGAGGGGAAGAGCAATCCCACAGCACCCAGAGAATCTCTCAAAGAAATCAGTCAGCGCTCGTCCTTCTGTTCAGGGAAGAAAAAGAGCAGCCACTACAAGGGGAACTTGAGAGAGATCACGAATTAACTGCTTCTTCATTTATTTTTCTTTTTTTTAAGGATGTAACTTCTCTCCCATTCAGCAGAGCAAATGGGAACGGGTTTTACTTCCTCTGACAGGGGATCACGGGCACACGTTTCCCCCCTCCCAGCAACAAAACCCAGAGGTTCTCTGAATGCCCTCATTGAGCGAAGCGCTCGTCTGTAGGGGATGCTCGGATGCCACGGAGATGGTGCCAAACAAGGGAATCGGACAGAAGCCAGTCACAAAAAGGGCACTGTAGTTTCAAAGGTTAAATCTGGCTGGGAGGTAAATCAGTCAACGTGGGGTTGTCGAAATGGAAGGACACGTCGTCTTCGTGGGGATATCCTGGAAGAAAAGCCAGAGCGCCTGGAGAGAACAACTCTGCCATTTCCAGAGGCTCTGAGGCTGAAGTTGTTGAAGACTGGCTGGTGCACTTTTTAAAAGAGGCCTTGTTCCCGGTTCAAACAGCAGACAAGCAACAGAAGTGGTTCCCTGACTGTCCCAGAGCCATTTAGCGATGGAGAGCTGCCCCACGGAGAGCTGCCCCACGGAGAGCTGCCCCACGGAGAGCTGCCCCACGGAGAGCTGCCCCACGGAGAGGTGCCCCACGGAGAGCTGCCCCACGGAGAGCTGCCCCGAGTTCACTTCATTCAGGATCCTCACACCCGCATTTGTGACACCAAAATCCAAGTTGTGTCTCCAAAAGGAAAGATGATGCATTTTGGACCCTGACAAGGCCAAGTCAAGCAGAAAGGGTTTGTTATTAGGGGAAAGGAAGTTATTAGACAGCACAAGGGTGAATTTTGGTAAAGAGAACTTTTAAGGGGTCCCGATAGGACCAATAAAAAGTAGGCAAGACAACACAAGGCGGCAGGACTCGCTTTACCCAGGACAGCGACGAGCTGGCTGAGACGCTGCCAACCCGACCAGAAGCATCTGACCTGCTCTGATTTTATGGGAAGCGAAACAGTTCATTTGCCGCGAGAGAAAACAGCCCAATTCTGCGTGATCGTTTGGTCAGACCACAGGGGCGAAGACGAGCCTCCAGAAGCTCTGACTTCGGAGCTGGAATCTATATTCCAAAAATACACCGAGGCTACCTCTGCGGCTGTAACCACCAGCGAGCACAGTACACAGATCCCTGCCCGAAAGACAAGCCAAGACAGAATATTCTGATTCCATTCTTCTTTCTAAAAGATGCAGAGCTGTGTAAATTCCAACTTCCACCAGACACGGAACAGATCTGAATGGGAACCTTTCAGGGTAGAAATGCACTGGAGCTTTTTTTTTTGTGTTTTCCTATCAGCCTCACCATTGCTATTGTACTTACAGCACTGACACCCTAACAGCCAGGTCCTGAATTTCCCTGCTTCTTCCTCTTATCCAGGGCCATTTTATTTAAGGTGGCCTGAGGGTTTTACCATTTTATTGGAAGGTGGGGTTTTTTTCCTCATTAAAGAATAAAGACTCAGTCTAGAAGGCTGTTTGGGTCTCCACGCAGGATCTCTCAGGTCTGTGTTATAATCATACCTCTAGATGAACAAATCAAAGCAGGAACATGTGACAGAGGGGAAAAAAAACCATGGCACTTACTCTTTTAGGGCAACCTTCTTGTATTTATCAATTAGCTAATTACTCCTAGTAATTATAAACACTGTTTAAAATGATCTTACCCCTGTTTGAGGAGAAATTCATACAACCAATTCCACTATCAGCAAGTCTCTGCCCTCATTCAGCAGAGTTATAATTGAGTTATAATTGACACTCATAGTTTAGACATTCCAGGCAAACCCTTCTGTCTCACACATCTCCAAACCGTTATCCCACCAGAAGAAACGCCCGAGGAGGCCCATCCTGCTCACCCTGAGGAAGACTCCCAGGAAATGGAAGTGCAGCGCAATCCTTTAGCTCCGGGAAGGAGCTCACACCACTTCCTACAAAAGAGCAGGCAAAGCAAATACCCAGGAGTCCGAGAGGAGGCACAAAGGCCAGGCTGAGAGGCTCAGCCAGCTCCAAGAACCCTACCGGCAGCAGGGGTGTGTTAGGAGAGGGCTTTTCACCACCAGGTCACTGCAGATGCAGCAAAGCAGGGCTGGTATGGAAATGAGATGAGTTTAAACACCTCAGAGACAACTTACTCTATCGTTAGCTCGTTAGAAGTTCGTTGTCCCGGGTTTTGTATCGTTGTTTGCTGAACAGCACCTTTGCCTGGGGAAAACGCAAAGAAAATGACAATTGTTAAGCATCTAGATCGCATCCTGCAGCCTCTTTTTCAGGGAGAAATTCTTATTCAGGTCCAAGGCCTCACTGAGGAATCCATTTGCAGCTGTAATTTCACCCCAAGGGAACGTGAAGGAACCAAAGTAGGTTGGCTGCTGAGCTCGCAGCTCGAGGAGAACCGAGAACCACAAACCCTCGCAGCAATTCCACGGGGATTTGTAGCCAACCTGAAGGAGACCAGGCGGCCAGGCCTCCTCCCAGAGGGACAGAGCAGGACAGAGGAGGGGTTCCAGGGGTCTGCAAGAGTCCCATCAAAGCAGCCAGCCTGGGAGCTCAGGGGTTAACAGCCCATGCTAAGCAGGTAGGCTCTGCTTGCCATGCAGATTTTCTGCTCTTGCTGCAAGGAAGAGAAGAAAATAATCAGCAACCTTCTTTTTTTTTATTATTATTTAATCTTTTAGCTTGACATCTTTTCAAACAAATCTGGCGTATGAGGCGAGGGACCTGTGCCCCTTTCGCTGGAAGGAGGAGAGAAAAGGATAAAAAAGCAGGAAAAGAACAGAAGAATTGACTGAAGATAAAGGATGTGCTTTTTTTTTTTTACAGCTGAAAAGAAATTCTACCTTTTATCCAAAATCATCAGCAAGGTACAGCAGCGTTACGCTTTGCACTTAAACCCAAGTTTTGTATGCATTTTATATTAGGATACTCTCCTTAACTCTAATTTACAATATTATTTCACTTTATCTTACTTCTAAAATAGAAACCCATCAGTTTTCACACACATCATTGTCATTTTTTAAAGCTTATAACGATGCTTCAAATAATTAAAGAGTCCACAGTGTTTTAGACTTTTTTTTTTTAAACAGGTCAGTTATGGGTATATTCTTATATAAACTTAGTTTTATAACGAAGTCGGGATCAAGATGCCAGGTGCCAGGACTTATCCTCAGGCTCCCAAACAAACAAGCAGAATAAAAACTCTCAGCATCTTGCCCTGCAAAATTATAGGTAGAGGAATTGCTGCTGTAGGAGACAAAAAAAAAAAGATATATTGTGCTAGTGGAAAGTGAGATCCAGTGAGCAGGATCAGCACGGCTGCACAAGTAGAGCAGGCTCCAGAGTTTGTCCTGTGTTTTTTGAGAGCAGACCATCAGCTCCCAGCTATACTCGTGCTCTTTAAAATACAGAGAAATTCAATTTGAGGTTTTTTCCACAGCGGGCAAACTTTCCCATTTCTTATCAAAATCAGAAAAGTCATTTCCATTCCCTCCATCTTAAGAGTTCAAAGCTGGACAGACGCTGCACCTGGCAGATTTTCTAAGCTGTTTTATTTTCCCCTTGGATTTCTTTAGAAAAAAAAGTGCGAGCTTGGAAGCGAAGGAGACGAGCTCTAAGCAGAAGCATCCCGATTCCCACCACGTGAAACATGTGCCGTGTGTTGGCCCCGGCAGGCGCACACACCACTGACAATATCCCCTACGGACGGTGCAGAATAAAGACAATAGCTGCTCAAACTAACTCCAAGTTAAAAGTCTGATTGACTCGAGCTATTCCAGCGAGAATAAACATCCCAAAGCTCTCCACAGACCCCCAGAGTCCATTTGTCACGCTCCTGAGAGCACAAAGGGCACTTTCATAAACTCCTTCCCCCCAGCTCTCTAAAACCTCCAGCCCCGCAGCTCTCTGGAAGCAAATGAAAAAGAAATAATTTCAACTCTCGCAAGCCTCTCAACTGCTGTCTCTTTAAATGCAACTTCCTCAAACTCCAGCGCTGAATCCAGCTCAGGATGTACTTATTCATCTGCTGGATCATTGTCAGAATGCGAGCAAGACGAGTTTTAACAGCGGATTAGTTCCCGCTGCCTCGGTGGCGAGTTGAGAAGGGGAAGAGCAGGGCACAGGCAGACTCCCCCAGTCTCCAACAGCCTTCCCTGGTCTAGCAGGCAGAACAGAATTCCTGCCGGTTTAACAAAACGAGGTTTAATTCAATCGTAGTCAGGCCCGTAAAGGATGCAAAGCCTCCCAGGCTCATCTGCCCGGAGCTGAGCAGCGGACCCAGGGCGCTGGGTTTCCTCTCTCACGTGTTAGCCTCTCCAGATTTCCCACAGCTCTCCAGCTTGTTGGAAAAGCCCCCCAAAACCAAGAGGATTTGGGATGGATGTTGCTTTAAGGAGAGTTTTCCAACTCAAAGGTTCCTTTGCAAATCCATTCCAGTTTCTCCCAGCTCAGAAACCAGAGCGACCTCGTTTAATTTTAAAATAAAAATGGGTGGAGGGGTGTTTGTAATTTTTTTTTTTTTTTTACACTTGATGCTATAAAACACCACGAAACATCTGCACCTTCAGCACCCAGGGATTAAAGGTCGCATCACAACTAGAGACACAACCTGAACTTCCCGTGGATTACAGGGCAATTTGCGATCCCACGGGGGCCGCCAAACTGGTTTACAGAGACAGGCGGGACTGGTCAAACCAGGGGAGTCAAGTGGGTCTTATCCAAGGGCAGCAAGAGAGCTGCTTAGTTTCCATCCCCAGTTTCTGGTTAGAGGCAGCTGGTGGTTAAAGGAGATGTAAAAATCTCTTAGAACAAACTAAGGCAGACAGAGCACAAGGAATGTGACATTTCTCTTCCCATCCAAAGTCCAAACGCACGGCCGTGCACTCACATAAAAAGCAGATTACTTTTTTTTTCTTGGTTGTTGTTGCAACTATTTGTTGGTAGGAATCTTGACAAAGTTTCAGAAAAAGTAAAACCCTGCCAAAAATACGTACGACGCAAACGCGCTGAGGGTGCAGCTTCTCACTTGCAAACAGCCTGATATCTACATTAATTAGGTTTTTTTTTTAACTGAGAAGTATTTTCATTTACACGACTTCAATTTTTTAACATAACTTTTTGGTCATTGGAGGGAGTATTTTCATCCTTCCTACTTTTCTTCCTGGAGCAGCACTTTCTTCAATTTTAACCGCTCGGATCACGCTGTTACACAACGGTTCCTCCCGCCGACTCTGGAAGAGGAACGAGCGGCCGCAGCGCTGTGAAGTTTGCCTTTCTCATCTCCCATTTCCCAGCAGCGACGGAGCTGCCAGCGACTCAGAGCAACCCCTGTCTAAGTGACTTCAAAAGGATCCAGCCCAGTGCCTTCAGTTAAAACGGAATTCCGCTCCAAACTGGTTTTCACAGGTCAGCGCTGTCAAAATCAGCGCCAGCAGTAAGTCTGTAATTTTGACGGCATCTCCTGAAGTAAAATTTTTGTAAGATAGTAACTGCCAAATCTCTTCTTTTCTTGAAATGCAGATTTCAAGGGTAACATTTGTCCTGCTCCTTTCTGAAGAGTTGTGGTTACAGAAGTTCCAGCCTACACACATGATTTACCGTCATTTAGATGCGGTTCGAGTTTGTTGCCCCCGTTAGCAGACCGGTAACGGCTGACACGCGTTCACCGGGCTGAGCAGTGATCTGATCAGCAGCTGCAAGAATCCAAGGTAACTTCTATGGCACAGAAAACTAACACTCAGGACCATGAGTAACTTCACCCAGATCATGTTTTCTATTTGGAAAAGCTTTCCAGCGGTGCCCAATGGATATTCCTTCCTCCCCAACCACAAACTAACCTCCTCCACGGTGCAGATACCTCTCCGCTAGAGACACGTTTCGCCGAAGCCAACGTCATAAAACCAAGAGATTAAAGACTCTGTCTTTACAGAAGCCACTTCCTACGATTTCATTATCTCCCAGCCACGACTATTGGAAAAAACACTCAGCCTGACCACACAAGCTCAGACACTTCTCCCTATTCAACCAGAAAATTACAGTCAGCGGGACGGAGCAACTCATCGCCAGGTAACACAAGGTTTTCTCCTGGCAGGCAAATCATCTCCTTCCCACCTTGGCAGAGATCACGCTTTCCCTCGGAACCATTTCATTTAACACGTCGGCTAATCCATCGAACAACTTGCTGCTCCCGGTCCCGGACACTTACAGCGTCCCAGGAGCTGAATACACCACCTTTGGCAATCCCGGTGCTGTTTTCCCCACCTAGAGCCGGCTGGAAGCACCACCCTGCGTCCGAGGACCCGCAGACTCAGCAATCCCCATTCCTACATTCCAAGGGACAACGGCAGCCTGTCCCGAACACGCTGGCAGGTTCCAGTTCCCGGGATGGGCAGAACACGAATTGCAGCTGAGCGGTGTCTGGCAACGTCCCAGCTACAACATCTCAAAGCGATTTATTTTTTACTTTCAGAAGCACACAAGTCTCTGTGACCGTTCCTGGGGATTTCTATGGTCCGGGCTCATCACCCACTGGGGCAGACCCACGGCGCTGAAGGACCTTTTGTGCCAACTGTTCTGGAGATACCCACCCATCCCTGGGAAGAAGAAATCATAAAGGCTGAAAAGAAAAGCCTCCATGTGTCACACCCACCTTCCACCCAGCAGCAGCTTCTCTCAGCACAACCCCACCGCAACACCTCGCCCATCTCCCACACCGGGCCAGCGCCGCCGAGCCCAGCTCGGACTGGGGTCCTGGGTCCCAATTCTGACCCCGCCACCAGCTTCAAGGGCTTCCTCGCACCTCTCCGGGGGGAGGACCCACCTCTGGTTATAGGGGACAGGCCACGCTGCCGGGGATGGGGGGGGCCCTCCGGCCGGGAAGGAACGACGCGGTTCCCGCCGCAGCCACCGGGCCCTGCAGCGCGGGAGGAAGAAAAAAGCTCCCCCCTCACACACACCGGGCACGGCCCCGCACCTGCCGGTTATCCCCCGAGCAGGGCGGGACACAACGAAGCACCGCCGGGGTTGGGGAGGGGGCGACAGGCACTCGACACCGGGAATAGCTCCCTCCCCCCCCCCTCCAGCCCGCACCAACGCCCCGGGGCCCGCCAGGACCTCGCACCGACCCCGCACCTGCCGCAGCG
>VWZK01002458.1:29606-47392 GCA_013396935.1 Baryphthengus martii | reverse complement strand
GGCGGCCCCCCGATTCTCTAACACCGCCTCCGCCCGTCCAGGGGCCGCCCCCGCCCGTACCGGGCCGCCCACTGCGTCAGCTTCGTAAGGGCCGCTACGCACCCAGCGGTCACCATGGCGACGGCTGGGGAGGTGGGAGCGGGAAAAGTACGGGAGGCGGCGGCGCCCCCTGGCGGGTCTGAGGCGGCAGCGCTCTCCCGCCGCTGGTTACCGGGAGCGGGGCCGCCCTCTCCTTGGGAGCACCGGAGCCCGGCCGGGACCCCCTCACCTTTATTTTCCCACGAGGGAGCACGTTTTGTAGCCTTTCCAAGCTCCCAACCGGGGCTACATTCCGGCTCTGCCGCTTGGGGCAGGCGGAGCACCCGTGACTGCTCTGGGGGCATCAAAGCTGCTTCGTGCCTAGAAACATGGAACTGTTTGGGTTGGAAAAGACCCTGGAGCTCCTGGAGCCCAACCATTAACCCAGCACAGCCCGGGCACCACTGAGCCCTGTCCCTCAGCACCACAGCTCCACGCCTTGGAAACCCCTCCAGGGAGCAGGGGGACTCCAGCCCTGCCCTGGGCAGCCTGGGGCAGGCCTGGACAACCCCACAGGGCAAGAAATTGTTCCTCAGCTCCAACCTCAGCCTCCCCTGGGGCAACTTGAGGCCACTGCCTCTTGTTCCTTGGGAGCAGAGTCCAACCCTCCCTGGTCTCCAAGCTCCTGAATGTCAGGGAGTTGTGGAGAGCCAGAAGGTCTCCCCGGAGCCTCCTTTTCTCCAGGCTGAACAAGCCCAGCTCCCTCAGCCGCTCCTCCCCACACTCCTGCTCCAGACCCTTCCCCAGCTCCATTGCCCTTCTCTGGCCATAATCCAGCCCCTCCAGCTCCTTCTGGGAGGGACGGGCTCAAAAATGCCCCCAGGATTCGAGGGGGAGCCTCCCCAGTGCCCAGTCCAGGGGGTACCACCACTTCCCCCAGCAACACCATCCATTGCTCTCAGGACAGCCCTGGTGCTGCCTTTTGGAGGCGCCTCCAGGCCCCCCTGGCTCTCTTTTCCTCAAGACAAGCCTCCCAGCACATCCTGGAAGCCTTCCTGCCCAGGACCCCATAGCCTGCACACTTCCCCCAGCATGGATAGCAGCACTTTACTATCACCAGGCTTGAAACTTAATCACTTTTTAATCAAAAATCTTCCAACTATAATGTGGCTGAAATAGGAAGGAGGTTTGTGGCCTGTAATCGCTTACAGCTCTGTGCAGCCCGGCCGGTGCTCTCAGACAATCCCAGCGCAATTGCCTCCTGCTCATTATATGCTTCCCAAAAATCCTCATGAGGACGGACTCACCATTAGAGCCTGCTCCTTGTGACAGCAGTTGGGTGGGAGGAAGGACAGCAGCGGCCGGGCTTGGACACAGCAGCGGCCTTAACGTAGCAACGCACCAAACCCCTGCCAAGGACATCATTTAGATGCTCTTATTGCAAAAAGTCTAGAAAAGTAACAACAAAAAAAGGCTCCTGTGTCCCAGAAAACAGCTAAGCTCATTCAGCAGGGGATAGCAGCATTACCAGTCTGCCCATTCCTCCCTTGAAGCAAGTAGAGCAGCCTTCAAATGGTCTGCTGGGTGATATCACCACACCTTGAAAATAAAATAGCCTGACAGTACTATAGGTGGTAGAAAAACATCCAGCAGCAGCTTTGAAGCTCTGGGATTCATTTATGCTGAGGTCTTTGTACAGCGTTCAGGCATTTAAAAAAAATTTAAAAAGAAACGCACTCACTCTCATTTTAAGTCCCTTTATCTTGCCAGACAGGTGTAAAGTGGCTCTGGTTTAGATGAAAAGCTGGTGCCAAATATAGGATTCCAACAAATCGTTTTATCCCGCGTGTGGCACTTCCAAGGTCTCCTTCGGCACGAACCGTCCTCGGCGGAGCGGTGCCAAGCCGGTGGGCAGAAGTGCTGCAAACCTAGAGCAGGGAGAGGCAAGGGAAACTCTAAATAACTGATTTATTTGTGAAAATACCACCAGGAGCAGCTCAAGACTTTCAGTTCCAGGGGTGCTATAGGGCACGTACCAGCCCAAATCCTGCCAATTAACGTACGCAAGTCATCAGAGGCAATTAATCTCGTCCAGCTCGGGCTTTCAGCTTGCGAGCAGCAGCCCCAGCTGTCTGCAGCTCACCCAGCTCAAGTAAGACCTGCTGGTTTGCGAGAAGCAGACCGGATTTATAGCCCAGTCCCATCCGTGGAGCGCATCCCATCTACCAGCAGCTCCTTCATCCCAGGCTCCTCTCCGGCAGCGACACAATTTACAAACAAATTTGGAATTTTCTCTTGTGTAGACCCGGGTTCTTAACACTCTCTCAAGCGTTAAGAAAAGGATTTAAACACCCCTTGTGAAACTTCCCCCCTCCCAATCTCTGCCCTCTCACAAAGGGCATCGCCCTCTTATCACTGCCTTGCGAGGGCGGGCGGCGGAGCACTCGGGGTAATAACCACTTGCCAGGAAAAAAAAAAAGCTGCTTAATTAAAGACATTAATGGGAGAGCATGGCAAGAGAGGCGGAATGTTCGCTAAGCCCCAGAGAGCCACTTTTAACCCCGGTCCCCACCTCCATCTTCTGCAGCAAGGACGTTCCGTTGTGAATTCCTCAACCTGGGGAAAACGAAGGACTTTGGGATTGAGCGCCGAGGAGAAGCACACGCACCAGCCACGAGTCCTGCGCCTCAGGAGGAGAGCGGTGTTACGGCACCAAGGTGACATACATCAGCCGGATTATCGCAGCCGATCGCTCGGCTACTTGCCCCTGAAGGCGCTCTCAGGCAGCCTGCTTTATTGCCTCTCCACCAGGACATCACCTCCGCTCACACTTCGCCACTGGTTGCGCAATAAAACCTTCACCAGCAGCACTGAGTTAATAAATGGTTGGCCCTGCTCACCCTGTGGACTATTCCGCGTTATTTTTGCAGCGAAGCCCGGCTGAAGAACAACCCGAGGACACGAGGGTGAGGAGCATTCCGTGTTGTTCTTTAAGCTGGAGCGTGTCATACCTCAAACACAGCGCTGCTCTGTCACCGTGGCCTTGGAATCACCCACAGCAGCTCCTCAGGGTGAGTGAAAAGCCCAGGGCACCGTAGGCAGCCTTGGCGTCGCTCCGGAGATCTCCGCAACGAGCCAGCGGCGCCCAGGAAAGACGCGATCGGCAAAGAGCTCGTCCGGTTCTGCTGATCTTGAGGTTCTGAAGAAAGCTGGTGGGATTCTGGGGTTAAGGATTCCCACTTTTAGCCTGGGGAAGAGAAGACTGAGGGAGGGATGTTGTCAATGCTTATAAATACCTACAGGGTGAGTGCCAGGAGGATGGGATCAGTCTTTTTCCAGTGGTGCCCAGTGACAGGACAAGAGGTAACAAGACACACGCTTGAACGTAGGAAGTTCCATCTAAACATGAGGGGGGACTTCTGTACTTGGAGGATGACGGAGCACTGGAACAGGCTGCCCAGAGAGATGGTGGAGTCTCCGTCTCTGGACACCTTCAAGACCCACCTGGACACATTCCTGAGTGACCTTCTCTTGGCAGGGGGTTTGGACTAGATGATCTCCAGAGGACCCTTCCAGCCCTTATCATTCTGTGATTCTCCTAAACCTAAAAGCAGAACAAACCCCTTGCCAGGAAATTTAGCTAAGTAACAGGGCTCTGAAACGTACCAACTCAGGAGTCATCGGCTGCCAGAAATAGCTGTGTACATGGGAAGCTTTTGATTATTACTATTATTTTTATCCAGTTTGTTTTAGTTCCCACCACCCCCAGGCACAGCACATCCAATCGCTCTGCTCTTCAGCCCTGCTCCTGTTTGCCTCCCAGGCAGAGCCAGACAGCGCGTTACTCCTGTGGTAACAAACCCCTCTCCTCCTCAACCCCAACCCTGCCAGTTTCCCTGAACAATTCCACGAGGATTACAATAAAATCAGAGGGGAAAAATATTAACAAGCCTACACAGGATCTTCTGAGAGCACGGCCGTCTCCTTGACACCGTGGTTCCAACACCCAGGCTACCCAGTTGCCTCCTGTCTCTTGCTCAAGCCCTGCAAAGCACCAAACCAGGGAGAACCCCACCACACCTGCAGATTTTGTACCAGGCTCAGATCTTCCCTTGCAGGCTCCGAGGTCACTTTTTGGATCGGCACAAACTCTCACCACCAAACAATCATCCCACGCTTTCTTCCACCAGGGGCAGCGACCAACCTCCAGCCTTTGCTGAGGAGCCTCCAGAGGGGACGGTCGCTCTTTCTCGTGGTCGAATTCAAAGGGGTGACTGCAACGAGTGTCTTGGCAAGATGTTTGTGTAGTTCTCAAAGGGAGGGTCAGCAGGGACAGGGCATCGCCAGAAGATGAACGATTGGACTAGCCCAATATTCCTTTCAGAGGCAAACAGCCCAGTACCTCACCCACTGCCTCAGGAACATCGGTCAACCATATTTCCACAGAAAAGCGCCACCAAATCAGAGCAACACCACGCTGACCTCCCTTCAGATGATGCCGATGCCAGATGCAGCCAGCATTTGGGAAAATCTTTTCAAAAACCAGAGCCAGAGGGATCTCTGGCCCCCGTTGCCATCCCAACAAAGCACCCGCGGCAGCCGTGCCTGCCCAGCCTGCCTGCCAGCTCTCCACCATCACCGCCCAGCACCATTCCACCTGCCATGAACCAAAGCCAGCAGCTCCCATAGCCTGTACCAAAGGGTTTCTAAACCAGCACCTTCAGGCTGGATCCTCTTTGCCTTAGAAGCTCCCCACACGCCGGTTACCCAGGTCCTTCATTAGCCACCCGCAGATCTCCCCAGAAACCTGCTCTGCCTTGGGAGCAGCTGTAATCCCGACACACCGAGCCATCAGCAGCTCCCAGCCTGACCCTCTGCCTTCTCCTCTCTCTCTCCTGTCCCCAGCACTGGCACCATCAAGCTCTCAAAGCAGGGACTGGCGGGTGCCCAATGCCCCCACAGCAGGACCAGCTGCTGCAGCCCTGCAGACAAACAGCATCACTCCAGCTTTAACTAAAAAAAATAAATCACTCTCCTAATGAACATGCTTCTCCTGTGCTCAGCACATTGCCAAAAAAAAAAATCTCCCCTAAGCTGGGTCAGAGCTTTCTGCGGATTCTCCTGATGCCAGGATGTGCCCTGGAGGGGTACCACGCACAGGGCCCAGCACAGTCACCCCCCTCATTCCCACCTCCCCACACCCTGTGCAGGACTCTGCATCCAGCCTCTCCTCCTGATTAAGAGATGGCTCATCGGCATTTTCCAGGCAGGTTTACAGCTAAGTACCCGTGGAAAGACCCAGGAGCTTCACAACTCACAGCAGGGACTTTGCTGGTTTAAATATTCCACAGGGACCAGTCAGGGCGCCCCTGGAGAGGTGGTTGGTTCCCTTTGGGGACAAACACAAACTCTCGCTCAATGCAAGCTGGGAGCCTTGCCCCAGGCGGTGCCTTTCGAAAGGATTAGAGCAGCTCAGGTGACTGGATTCGCTCCTGGCCCACCCTGTGTCCCTGAACCCTAAAACCAAGCTAATTCCTACTGTAAGGTACAGCTTGTTTCAGAAAGGAGACTTCTCAAGCCTCAACTGGTTTAACCTGAGGACAGATGCTCTGTAGACAAGCTGGAAGCACAAAGTCAGGTTCTTCGACTGACACACTGGGGTTCACAGCCTGCTCTGGGAGCTGCAATGCCACCCAAAGGCAGGCAGGGGCTCCTGGGGCTGCCAAACCTCTGCCACGGGTCACGGCATGGTTTAGGTTGGAAAGGACCTTAAAGATCACCTAGTTCCAACCTCCCCCCAGCATTGGCAGGGACACCTCCCACTAGAGCAGGTTGCTCAAAGTCCCATCCAATCTGGTCTTGAACACTTCCAGGGATGAAGCATCCACAGCTTCTCTGGGCAACCCCTTCCAGCGTCTCCTCACCCTTAGGGTGAAGAGCTTCTTGCTGATTTCTGGCCTAAATCTACCCTGTTGCAGTTTGAAGCCATTGCCTCTCATCCCTATCACTACAAGCCCTTCTAAAAAGCCCCTCCCCAGCTTTCCTGTAGCCCCCTTCAGACACTGAAAGGCCACAAGGAGGTCTCCTTGGAGCCTTCTCTTCTCCAGGCTGAACACCCCCAACTCTCTCAGCCTGGCCTCGTGGATGTGAAGAGACAGACCATTATTTCAAGCCATGGGGCAGTTCTGGTCGCAGACAAGCAGAGCTTCGCTCCACTGGCATCTCCCCAACCAGCTCAGCAGCTCCTTCTCTCGGGCACAGCTCTTTCCTTCCACACCAACCCCAACCACGAGGTTTCCAAGCTCTGCCTCAGCAGGTGACACCACCTTTTCCAGCCACGTAAAAGCTGCTTCCCCAGGCACCGCTTCGCAGGATCCTTCCCTCCCAACAAGCGTCTCCTACACAGGGAGCTGGGGCAGCGGTTGCCTTTACAGCGCCGAGTTGACTCCCGGCGCGTAGTGACTCCCTACGTGCGCGCACGTGTTTATTTTACCAGCCTTGACAGAAAGCCCAAAACCCGTTTCTCCCCCAGGTTGCGTTTGATAATTCAGCGCAGCCCTCGCCGCTAATGATTCCAAGCGCAACCTCATCCTCCAGCTGCTTTTCTAAATTGGTGCCAGAGCTAACTATGGAAGCCAAGCCTCAAAGACTTGCTGTAAATCCCACCCCCACCCCGCCTCATTCCCAAGGACATTATCCAGCATTACCCAAGCTGCGACTCTTCAGCCCAGAAATTTCTCACTGGTAAAGAGCCATCTCCACTGAAGAGGAACATTAAATAACGTTTCGCTGGAGTTCTCTTCGCCGCTGCCGAGGCTGCTTAGCAAAGCTCGGGGCCTTTTCTTGCCCAGGAGCTGCAGGTGGCCTCTCCAAGCAGCAAGAAGCGGCTGAGTGGTTAAAGCAGCGCCCTGGGCTCTCGCTACGTTCGCCATCGTCCTCCAGCTCCGGTGCACGCTCCTTGGACAAACTCTTCCTTCTCAGCAAGCCGGGTGCCTAAGTTTGATATTTTACTCTTTTTCCACCTCGGATTGTAAAGCCTCGTGGTTCTGCAGACAAAAAAAGAAAGCGTACAAATGAATCTTAAAGGCACAGAGGGGAGAAAAAAATGCAAACCTGACAGCTCCCCATTCTGGGGACTTAGGTCATGAGGTTGTGTTTGCAGAGCCGGCAGCTCGGTGGAGATTCTGGCTTCATCACAGTGCTGCCTAATCCAGCTGCAATAATAAGCCACTTGCTTTATCTACTTGACTCCCCCCTCCAGCTCCCCAAATTCCTACTTGCTCTCTTATTTCTCCTCACCACCCACCTTTCAAATGCCCTTGGCTTCATCCTCCTTGCTAAAAGCTCATTTGGAAGGAGAGCTCTAGCCCAGAAATGAATCAGGCTGTTGAACAGGAGCTTTAGGGATGTGGGATGTGATCACCCCCACAAGCAGGAGAACTGGCCTTTTCCCAGGGCTCTGCAGGACTCGGGCAGCTGGCACTGACACGGCTTCCATGCAGAGGAACGCGGGCCGAGGTACCAAACCCGGAGAATTTTCCCCATGGGCTGACCAAGAAGGAGCTGCTCCCCAATTGTCAGGCACTTCTTAACCTCCTGTGACAGGAATCACGGCAGCAGGGTGTAGGAAAATTTACAGTTCAGCTGTGTTGTGCCTGTCAGTGCTGGAGAGAAGCAGTTGTAGGAGATCACGCTGCCTGCCTCTTCCTCACCAGCAGCACCTGCAGCCTCCCAGGCTCTCTAGGAAGCAAGAGGAGCCATGAATCACAGAATCAGACTGGTTTGGGTGGAAAGGGACCTTGGGAAGGGACCTTTCAAGGTCACCTGGTCCAACCCCCCTGCAGGGAGCAGGGACATCTGCAACTCGAGCAGGTTGCTCAGAGCCCCATCCAACCTCCCCTGCAATGGGGCCAGGGATGGGGCAGTGACCACGTCTCAGGGCAACCTGGGCCAGGCTCTCACCACCAACAAGTTCTCCCTCCTCTCCACATGAAATCTCCCTCTTTTAGTTCCAAACCATCCCCCCTTGTCCTGTCCCAACTCCAGAGTCTGTCCCCATCTTTCTGACAGGCCCCTGGAAGCCCTGAAAGGCCCCCAGAAGGTCTCCCTGGAGCCTTCTCCTCTCCAGGCTGCACAAGCCCAGCTCTCCCAGCCTGGCCTCCCAGCAGAGGGTTCCAGCCCTCCCAGCATCGCTGGGGCTCTTCTGGCCCCGCTCCAACAGCTCCCTGTCTCTCCTGGGATGAGGGCTCCAGAGCGGAGCTGTCGGATGTGGTCACTGCACAGAGGATGCAGATGCTGCCCGGAGGATGCCACCCTTCCCCATTAGCCATGTCTCCAGACATCAGTCAGATCCGATTAAAACCAGCAGCTGGAGCCAGGACACTTGGATAATTTCATTAAGCCAAATGCTCTCCTTCCCCTGCTTGCTCAGGAACCTGCACTCGCTTCTGGAGATGATTCGCCGCAGGCCCGAGGCAGTTGTACTGAACCAGAAGGTTTCACATCAAGGATTCCTCTCTGGCTCCTTTCCCACTTCTCACACCAGGCTGCAGAGCCATCTCTCCCTTCTCTAGGACCTCAAAGCCCTTTCTAACCCACTTGGCTGTAGCCCAGCTCTGAAGTGCCAGAGGGGGAGTCTCTGCTCTCGCCTGGAGACTCTGCTTCTCATCGAGCTCCTAATCCTCCTCGAAATCCTGCTTAGAGCACAGCTCCTCGACAGAACACTGCACAGAGGTGGTGGGACCACAGCCCATCAGGCAGGTGGGAGAGGGGCCCAGGAGCAAAGCAGGGCTGGTTGTGAAGACCAATATCCTGAAATAATGAGCCTCCAGGAAACTTCCCAGTCTTTTCTTGCAGGCAGCAGCTCCCTTTTGTACAAGCTCATGAAACACAGCAGAACATCACATCCTCCCTCTCTCAAATGCAGCTGGTTCAGTACTTAGAGCAGCACCCAGGTGGCTTCTAGGAGCTGTTCTCACCACCCATTTCTGCTGGGAGATCAGCAAAACCCAGGCTGATCCTTCCTTAGGATCATTTTGGTTGAAGAGCCCTTGAAGCTCCTGGATTCCCAGCGTTGCCCCATCCCTGCCAGGGCACCACTGAGCCCTGTCCCTCAGCACCACAGCTCCACGCCTTGGAAACCCCTCCAGGGATCAGGGGGACTCCAGCCCTGCCCTGGGCAGCCTGGGCCAGGTGCTGGGATCACCCTGAGCCCCTGCTGCACACAACCCCCTCAGCTACTGTAATTTAAGTGATTTTATTCTGGAAGTCACTAGTCCAGAACCCACATCCTCGGCCAAAACAGCAGCCGTCAAACACACACGGACCACAGCTCCAGCTCCACATCTCCAAAGGCTCTTTCTCCCATAGGAATTACTCTTTCATCTTTACTTCGCAGCCAACAGGCCAAACCCCAGATGTTCTGAAGCCACAAATCTCACCGATCCCTGCTCCCCGCGCAGCCCCAAAACCACGACGTGGGGCTTAGGAGGCAGCACGTGGAGCAGGATGAGGGTGGACAGGGAGAAACTGGGGAAAAAAAAAAATCAGGCTGGAAAGAAATATCCAGGAGGCAGGCGCAGAACCCAGCGCCCGCCCAGAACGTGAGGGAACGCAGACCCTGTCAAAACAACACCGTGGACACGTCCCCTGCGGGGGAGGGCGTCGTGTTCCCAGGCGAGGAGCCCGTGCTATGGTGACAAGCAAGAAGGATGATCTGGGAGAGCCAAACGCAGGCGAAAAA
Source organism: Baryphthengus martii (assembly GCA_013396935.1). Lineage (NCBI taxonomy): Eukaryota > Metazoa > Chordata > Aves > Coraciiformes > Momotidae > Baryphthengus > Baryphthengus martii. Next base: position 37,632 of record VWZK01002458.1, on the reverse strand, counting down.
AGGGAAAGGAGAGAGGGTCTGACAGGCAGGATCCGCTTCAGATACTTAATGAAGGAGAAAAGGACAAATGGTTGCTAAGGGAAATGGGACAGATGGCTGGCACAGAGAACTTGCTGACTCTTGGAGGCTTAAAACTCCTTTTTTTTGGGGGGGTGGGGGTGGCAGAGGAGAGCAGGCAAAACCACAGCAGCAAACGCAAGAGGGTGACCACCTCCCCCTTTCCCTCCTCCTCCGAGTGTCAGGGCAGATCATCTCCGAGTGAAAAAGGTCACAGGGGCCGCAGGAGACAAGATGCGCTTGCACTGCTGCTCATCAAGAGCTCTCCCCTCACCCTCCTGCCCTTCGTCCTGCTCCTCTTCACCAGAGGCCACAGATGCCAGCGCTGTCCCCACGCTCCTGGGCAAGTCGCAGCCCTGCCACAGCAGGTCCAGGGACAGCGACCGGGCAAAGTCACAGCTCCGAGAGAGAGGGAAGCCAAGGGGAGGCTGGCTCTGGAGACCGGGCTGTCTGTAAAATACCATCACTCCTGGACATGCTGTTTCTGAGCTACATTTACACCTCTCCCTGACATTTAAAACCATCTGAGCCTTTTGGCTTCTGCTGCTGTCATCCCAGTGCCAGGTCTTTTCTGGCTCTCAGAGTCTCCAACTCGATTTCCCTGCAAAGACAACCCCTTCCCAACAGGTCTCGAATCGCAGGGGCAGGGCAAAGGGAAGCGGGGAGAGGGTGGGAAATTCTGCTACCATGTCATTTAGTAGGGTGGGAGGGGAGCCAAGAGGCTGTCAAATCCTGGCGGCCATAAACAAGTCTCTGAAGGAAAGAGCTGAAAAAAAAAAAAATCAAACCTTGGCAGCAGAGCTCAAACTGAAACACGCACCACCACGTAACGCCGAACAGAGCGGCTCCAGGCTGGGATTTGAGGGGTGTGAGGTCTAATGGGAGAGCTGGGAGTTTGGAGAATCTCTCCCTGTTCCCCGCAGGCTGGACCAAATTGCCTCCCATCACCGCCTCCCCAGCAGCTCTCACGCCCACAGGGACTTGTGAAGCAAGGGAGGGCTCCGGGGGCAGCAATCGTGACTCCACCATCCAAACCACTGCCACGGGAGCCTCTTGGACTTGAAATCACCCCAGCAGGTCCCCGAGGAGCTGCAGATCTCACCAGTTCAATAAGCCAGCACCCACACAGGACCTTCACCTCACATCCATTCCCAGCGAGCCCACGTCCCGTGGTGGGGACAAGATCAGCCGCTCCACAGGATTGTTCCACTCCCACTGCCGAGCAGAGGAGGAAAGATTTGCTCTGGCCGCCTCAGCACCACCCACCTCCAGCCGTGAAGCATCTCCACGGCCCTGCCACATGGATCTGCCACAGGCCAGTGCCAGGAGCAACACCAACCAGTCCTCTGGAGAACATCTGTGAGTATTTCAAGGCAGCTGACGCTCAACAGAGACAATGGACCAGTGGCAGGGCAGGCTGGACATGCCACCAGCACTCTGGCTTGGCTGGGAGATAGCTTTGGGCCACCACAGATTCCCAGGACCAGGAGTGGGGAGGAGAGAAGGTGTAGCTGGGTGCGATGCCAGCTCGGAGCTGCTCGCCCAGACCCTTCAGCTGGCTGTGTAGGCAGCTACATCTTGGAGCCACGTTCAAAGAAGCTGCACAAATCAGCAGCTACCATCTTGCGTGCCAAACTGCCAGGGCTGCTGTTGAGATAAACCCACACAAACAAACAGATGCTTAGACAAGCCAAGAAGATCTATTATATCAGCACCGCTCGCATGCCACGGGCTGTCCCCAGGCTGGCTGCTCTTCAGCTTGTTGCCTCCTGGTGATCCTGTCGGGGAGGAGAAGTCATCAGCACATCTTGTCCCTGGACATCAGGGTGACAGGGAGGGGGGGGGTTGGCAGGAGCACAGGCAGCCCCCCCTCTCCTTGCCAGCCCCTTTTGTGTCAGTGTGACAGCAGCTCAAATTCCAGTTCAGGCAGGCGGCGGCAAGCGGGAGCAGCCGGGTGTTGGGTGGCAGAGCTCAGAGAGGAGCATCTGCAACCGAGCCAGGGGGGTTACAGCTCTCCTTGGGGCCTGGAGCCAGGAGAACAAGCCCCATGTACACAGCCTTGCCCCATCACCACCTAATTGGTGTGACTTGGGTCAGACAGGCTGGCTGCAGTGAGGCCAGGCTGATTTACAGCACCCAGGCACGGGGCTCTTCCAAGCAGGACACAAAGATGACAGGGATTCAAGCACCCTGATAGCTCATGGGACACACTGCCACTAAAGGTCAGAGCTGTCCCACGTTGGCAGGGAAAAACCACCCTTACCCTGGGACACTGACACAGCAGAGGCAGAAAACTGCCTTAAAAGCAAGGAGGGATTTCAGAAGACCCTNCCAACCCTCACCCTGCTGGGATTCTGTGACTGGAGCTCACTTAAGCACAGCAACACTCCAGTATCTCTTCTGAACCCTCTCTCCTCACCCTACAACCACCAACATACCAAGGACATGAACAAAAGTAAATGCAGAGGTTAAAAAAAGGGATGTGATGCCCAGAGCCTTCTACATTCCTCTGCCCACACACCCCAGATCCCCGTGCCCCGCCCCAAGAACTTCCCTGTCCTCTATCCATTCTGCCTCAGGCTCAGCCCTTTCAGGGTGCCAATGGGGCCAACACCTTCCCCTTCTGGCCAGGACAGCGACCCCTCCTCCGTCAGGACGGAGGGACGGGTCAGTTGTGCCCAGTCCACCTCTGGCAGGCATGGGGCCAGGGGCACGTGGACCTCACGGCTGTCAGCTGCCTGGATATCGGCCCAGCAGCTCCAACTGTGACAGGGCTGTCCTGCAAATGAGCTTGGCAAGACGTTAAGAGCCTGATTTTCAAAAATTAGGCTGATGTAATTACTCATCCTAAAAGCAGCGGCCTCAGCGGTGACACCAATTACACGCCCAGCACCGCGCACTGGCTGCCGGCTGCTGCTGACCAGCCACACGAGCGTGCTGGGATTACAGCCGTTCCTGAGGTGCTGAGCACGGCACAGCACCGCTGATCAGCCCGAGAGCTTCCCGACAACCCTTCAGCAGAGGCTTAATGCCACCGGCATCGGCAGGCGGTGACATCATGTAGAGCTGGGAGAGCTCCTGCTGGGACGGCCCAGCTGTGACGCTGGAGTGTGGACACACTTCATGGAATCAGATGGGTTTGGGTGGGAAGGGACCTTCCAAGGTCATCTGGTGCAACCCCCCTGCAGGGAGCAGGGACACCTGCAACTAGAGCAGGTTGCTCAGAGCCCCATCCAACCTCCCCTGCAGCAGCCACCACCTCTCGGGGCAACCTGGGCCAGGCTCTCACCACCCTCAGCACCAACAAGTTCTCCTTCTCTCCAGTCTCAATCTCTCTCCGAGTTCCAAACCATCCCCCCTTGTCCTGTCCCTACAAACCTCAGTAAAACATCTCTCTCCATCTTTCCCAGAAGCCCCTTTATATATTGAAAGGCTGAAGGTCTCCCTGGAGCCTTCTCCTCTCCAGGCTGCACAAGCCCAACCCTCCCAGCCTGGCCTCCCAGCAGAGGGTTCCAGCCCTCCCAGCATTGCTGGGGCTCCTCTGGCCCCACTCCAACAGCTCCCTGTCTCTCCTGTGTGCTCCAGAGTCCTCAGCACAAGAAAGACACGAGCCTCTTGGAGTCTGTGTCCCAGAGCAGTTATGCAGCCAGGAGGACTGGGCTGGGGAGGCAGCTGCTGGGGCTCATGCCGTGGCCACAGCCCTGCGTGCAAAGCCAGAGCTTTAGCAGAGTCTCTCCTTGAAATATTTTTTTTGCCTGGTCACCAGCCCTGTTATCAGCCACACTGACTCATCCTCAGGAGCCTCTTGCTGCCGGTTTCACTCCAGATCTTATCAGTCAGCAATGCCAACATACCTCCCTGCCTCCTCCCTGCCCTACTCTCCCAGCCCATGGGGGAGCCCGGGGGCACCATTCGGGCTTCAGCCACAAAAAGCAGCATTGAACGAGAAGCAGGAGAAAGTTTGGTGGCCACACAGTTGGGTTCAACATCCAACAGCCGGGTTTTGAGCAGCAAAGGGCACAGGGCTGGGCTCACACCCAGGGCTGGTGCCTCCAGGCAGAGCAAGTAACAGCCAGGGCCGCTCTAAAGGGGAAAAAAAGATTTTGGAGGAAGATGGAGAAAAAAAACTCTGGTCCATCCCCAGGGCCACATCAACAGTCCTCAGGAGGCAACTCACCATCTTCTGATGCATCACCAACGGCAGCTCCAGAGCCTCAGGTCTCAGCCATCCCTGTGAACAACAGCAAAGAGCCCCCAGCCAGCCTCCCCTGCTCCTAAAGAAGCCCCACTGCCCCTGATTGCTCTTTTATCAGGGCATATTTTATCTGCTGCAGGTGGGAGGTTGGTGCTCAGGAGCACCTGGGCTAACTGGTGAAGGCAGCTGGGGCTCCAGGGAATTGCTGCCAGCAGGAAAAGCTTTCCACCAAGGGCAAGGAAAGCCCTAAACTGGGAGCAATTGGAGGATGCTGGAGCCTGTGCTCAGCCTGTGCCTGTCCAAGTCTCCCTGTCTGTCTGTCCATCCACCCCGACAATGCCCTGTTGCCCCAACATTAGCTCCCCACTTTTCAGCTCGCTCCAATCCCATTGGGATCCCCCATCCTTCTTTCCTTCCCACTCAGGATTTTCCAAATCCCCTCCTCGTCGGGACAGAGGCCGATTCGCACGCCCTGGCCCCACGGAGGTGCAAGGAGGAGCCAGAGGCAGCTACTGAGGGTGCTCATTCACCCACTCACGTCAGTGACCTAGACATGCCAGTGTGAGCTGCTCCCCTGCCTCAGCACCTCCGTAATCCAGGGGGCACAAGTGGCATTTTGGGGAGGGAAGGAAAAAAATCCAGCCCTGATCCATCCTGGGACTGTATCTGCAGGGTCCCCCACCCCTCTCTGCTTCCCGAGGGGCTGCTCCTTTTCCTTCTGGTGCTCTTTGCTTGGCAGCTCTCCCTGAACCCACGGCAGGCAGGCTTCAACGTGGGGCTACCACCCCACGGCAGCCCCAGGGAAGGGCCAACCAGGCTCTGCTCCTGCCCACGGCTCTTCTTCCTTTTGGGAAATGATCCCAGGGGAAGGAGGGACCCGGGCTGCCGGCAGACACCCCGTCCCACTGCCCAGCCCAGCTCTGGGAGAGGGACAAGGCCACTGGAGACCAGCCTTGACCTCCCTACAAGAAACACAGGCTCGGAGCAGCGAGGGAAGGGGTGGTTGCGGTGGAATATTCCAGCACGACCAGCCTCACCTCCCTCGTCTTTGGTTGCTGCTTTTTAAAGCCTGTTTCCCTCGGGACGCCGCAGCTAATTTAGCCAGAGGTCGGTCTCCCTGGGTCAGGGCTGAGGAAGGATGCAAATGGGACAACTTGCTATAAAAAGCCACTTGCAGCTGCTTTTTTTTTTTTTTTTTTTTTCCAGCCAGGTATTGATTTTTCCTTGTGTATCTATAACTGGAGGGTACAGCATGGTGGAGAGGCAGGGGTTGGCTTTGCCCGTGCAGGAATCGGCCACCTCTTCCCATGGGAACTGTGTGGCAGAGTCAGCTGGGAGCCCATCCAGCAGCACATCCCACTTGGATCGGCTGGGAAAGGTGGTGAGCGGAGGTGTGAGCCCACAACGGGGTCCCAGCACCCGAAACGACCCCCAAATCCCACTCTACTCCTCTCCCCTTTGCTGTCAGCCGTGCCTGGGACGCTGCCAGGCCCTGCTCCCTCCCAGGAGGCGACCAGCAGAGAGGGATTCCTGCAGCTGGTGCTGGGAATGTGCACCTGAAGGGCATTTCCAGCGGAGGAGCAGCAACCTGCCGGGATGGGGACACGATGCGCTTGGCATGGCCCGTTCAAGCATCCCCACAGTGCAGGGAAAGGGGCACAGCGCTTTGGAAATACGACGGCACGCTGCCCGGAGGGTCCTGGTTGTTCCCATTCCTTCTCTCCCCCTCTTATTTAAAATACCTTTGCCAGCAAAGGGGAAAAAAAAAGAAATTGCTGCTCGCAGCAGAAGTGATTTTCCACTCGCCGCGCTCCCGCCTCGCTCCCCACACCCGTCCCCAGCCAGGCACCGCCGCTTGAAATCGTGTTTCATGCATTAACTTAATGCCTTCCTGGAAACCATCAGAAACCCTACCCCAGTACCGCGCCCCCGGGCTCTTTGGAGGGTGGCTGGTGGCTCTGAGCAGAGAGTGGCCCAGCCTGGTGGAGTCCCCGGGTGTCCCCAGGATGTGATCCAGGGGGCTGTGGGGGCAAGACCCAGCTTTGTCCCGTCGCGGGGTCCCCGTCGCTCCACGGGTCCCAGGGAGCTGGCCGTGCCCCGTGGGGTGGGAGGGATGCATCGTGTCCTGGTCCTACGTCCCATCACCGCCGCCTCGCCCCTCGGGCCGGTCCGTGCCCCGGGGCTCTCCCCGCAGCCGGTGCCCGGTAGTTCTGCGCGGGAGCCACGAGGAGGAGCTTTCAGACCGCACCGGGGCTTCCCGGCGCATCCCGGGGCTCCTGGAGCATCCCAGTGCTCCCGGAGTTCCTGGTCCTTCTGAAGCATCCCAGTGCTCCTAGAGCATCCCAGTGCTCCCAGGGCTCCCAGTGGTCCCAGAGCATCTCAGGGCTCCCAGGGCTCTTAGAGCATCCTTGTCCTCCCCAGAGCATCCCAAGGCTCCCAAAGCTCCCGGTCCTCCCAGAGTATCCCAGTGTTCCTGGTGCTCCTAGAGCACCACAGCGCTCCTGAAGCATCCCAGTGCTCCCAGAGCTACTGGTGCTCCCAGTGCACCCCAGGGCTCTTGGTGTTCAAGGAGCATTGCAGGGCTTCTAGTGATCCTGGAGCATCCCTGAGGAGCATCCCAGAGCTCCCAGAGCTCCCGGTGCATCCCTGTACTCCTTCTGTTCCCAGGGCACCCAGCGCTCAAGGAGCATCCCAGGGCTCCCAGTGCTCCTGGAGCATCCCTGTCCTCCTGATGCTCCTGGAGCAGCATTCCAGTGCTCCCGAGGCTCCCAGTGCTCCTGGAGCATCCCTGTGCTTCCAGGGCTGTAAATGCATCCCAGTGATCCCTCTGTTTCCAGGGCACCCAGCACTCAAGGATCATTCCAGGACTCCCAGTGGTCCTGGAGCATCCCTGTCCTCACTGAGCCTCCTTTTCTCCAGGCTGAACAAGCCCAGCTCCCTCAGCCGCTCCTCCCCACACTCCTGCTCCAGACCCTTCCCCAGCTCCGTTGCCCTTCTCTGGCCACGCTCCAGCCCCTCCAGCTCCTTCTGGGAGGGAATTCCCAAAACTGCCCCCAGGATTTGAGGGGCGGCCTCCCCAGTGCCCAGTGCAGGGGCACGATCCCTGCCTTGGCTCGGTGGGAACACGAGGGCAGCTCCGATGCCAGCGCCCTGGAGGTGTCTGATTCCTCCCTGACACCGCCGACAAAACCTTTCTAAATGTGGCACCCGGCGCTGGGGGGTGGGAGGATTTGCGTCAGCGGAGAGGGGACTCCGTCGCGGGAAGCGGCAGCGGTTGAGTCATTCCGGGAGAAGTTCCCCGGGGTGGGACGGGGCCTGTGACAGCCCCTGAGGGGTGGGAGACCCGCCAGGCTGGGACCGTGGACTGAGTCACCCAGCCCCTCCTGCTTCCACAGCAGGGTGAGGACCCTCCCCACGGCCCCACGGGCTGGGGAGTCCCCTCCCAGTGCCCGGCGGGGCTGAGCTCGGCCCCAGTGCTCCCCTGTGCACCATCCAGTGGGAATAACCTGCCCTGGGGTGTGTTTCTGCTGCCCAGGTGGGAGCAGGGGCTCATCCACACTTGGAACCCCAAAATATCGCTAATAGATGGAGACATCCCATTTGGATGCTCCTCAGAGGGGCATTTGAACCGTCCTGTCCCATCCCATCCTGCCCCATCCCATCTCATCATCTCATCATCCCATTGTCTCATCTCACCTCACCTCACCTCAACCCATTCTTCCTTCCCTTCCCTTCCCTTCCCTTCCCTTCCCTTCCCTTCCCTTCCCTTCCCTT
>VWZK01002458.1:2442-15439 GCA_013396935.1 Baryphthengus martii | reverse complement strand
GGGGAGCCGTGCCGAGCGGCGGGTCCTGCATCGCCGCGGGTACCGGTGTGGTGGTGATACGGGGGCGTTGGGCGCTCGTCTGCGAGCTCGGGGTGCCCTGCGAGCTCCTTGTCCCCTCTGGTTGTCCCTGGGCTGGCGGCCCTGCTGCAGGAGGGAGAGGGTCACCTTGGGGGGAGTTAATGAGGTTTGAAAGGGAAGCGGCCGACGGCGTTGCTGGAGATGGAGCCGGGGCGGCGGCGGAAGGGACGGAGCCTTGCGGCACAGCGGCCCTTCATCCTGCCCTCCCGAGCTGGGGACTCTGTGGGGATGGTCCTGGGGCTGCGGTCTGGGGCCTCCGGCCACCCCTGGAACGAGATCTGTGGAGTCCTTCCCCTGTGGGTGGGTCTGTGGGAACACTGGTGGCTGCATGGGGGCAATGGGTGACTGTCCCCGCTCCCCCGTGGGTGGCCATCCTCCATGGGCGACCAGTCTCAGCGTGTGTCGCTGGAGGATCCAGCCTAAGGACCAGGGTCTGCAGGCGGATTTTCACCAGCCCCACATCCCCCAGGTGCCTGCCCACCCTTCTGTGTCCCCAGTCCTCCAACTGGGACCTTCCTCAGCGCTTTATTCCCCTTCTCAACCTCCTCTCCAAGCTGCATTTCTCCATCTTCCATCTTCCCATGTGCTCTTCCTCCTCCAGCACTACCAGCCACCGCTGAGCATCCCCCCAGCACTGAGCTCTCAACAGGTCTCCTGTCCCCACGGTGGCCTCAAAGCTCAGCATCGATGTGGGTCCCAGGTGGTGATGGGTGGGGAGCACCCTGGAGGGGTGGGGAAGCGCGCTGGGGGCTCGTGAGGCTGGGCACGGCCGCGCGGAGCCCGCTCGCTCCCGTGCCCTGGGAAACCTCTGGCTTTCTGCCTCCCTCTCTTCCCGCTGTCACCCAAAGTGCCTGGGAATGATGGAGGGCCCTGGGGTGAGAGGCTAAGTGGTGGTGACGCCGGCGCGAGAGCTGGCAGTGCCGCTCGGCTCCGGAGCCCAGCCTGCTCCTCCGTGCCTGCCCACGCCGCAGGGAGAGGGTTCTGCGCCCGGGTGAGGCGGGACTAGGGCTGCTCTGGGGTGGGGAGTGGCGTTAGGGGGCTGCTGGGGACGGGCATAACCTGTAGGGCTTGTGTTTTGGGGCAGAGATGAGCTGGAGATGGGGCTGAGCAGAATCCGGCCTCGCCGAGGGATGCGGAGCATCGTGGGGTTGTCGGGAGCAGGGTTTGGAATGGGGAGGGCGAGGGATGGGAATCCCGTGGAACTTGAGCATGGGGACAGAANCGGGCGGTGCCGCCCGGCTGGGGGCTCGGTGAGGTGCTGGGTGCTCCGAGCATCCGTCCTCTCCCTGTCACTGGGCAGGTGCCCGGAGCAGCCATGGGGAGCTGGGGGGGGTTGGCTCCATTCTCCCCACGTGGCTACAGCCCGTGGCAGGAGGGTGGGCCATGGGGCTGCGATGCGGTGCCCACCGCGCGTGGGAAGGGCTGGTGCACCCAAACTGGGAGGGACCCAACGGTTTTCACGGCAAAAGACCCATCCCGACCTCTGTCACAAGTCTCTGTCACCATGACACCGGGGCCTCTGAGGGACACATCCTTGCCTGGCAGCAGGTTGGGACAAGGGATGTCCGGCTGCCCTCGGGCACCGGGAAGGAGCTGTGCCGTGTTTTGGGAGCGTGTCCTCCTCCCCTGGAGCCTGTGTGGTGTCTACAGGTACCACCGTCCTTGGCGTGATTCTGTCACCAGATCCGGGTGTCTCAGCATCTTGGGTGCTGGGGAGAGGTGCCCGGGGTGCTGCTCACTGGGTGCCTGGCACCAGTCAGCCCAGCCCGTGGGATCCCCGGCAGAGGAGACAGCTCCACGCCCCACGGGGGTCTCTGAGAGTCCGGAGGCAAAGCCCCTGGGGCAGGCAGCTCCACGTGGGGGGAGGCAGAGACGGACGGATTGACAGCTCCGGGGGCTGGACAGATGGCTGGATGGAGAAGCAGATGTGTATGAGGGACGGAGGGATGGATGGAGGGATGGAGGGATGGATGGAAAGATTGATGGATGTGTTGGAGAGGAGGATGCACGGATAGACAGACAGAGGCACAGATGGAGAACAGACGCCTGCTCCCTTCCCTCTCGCCTCGGGCGCGCCTGGGGTGCTGAGCTGCGGCGCTGCACCGATCCTTTCTCCCGAGGCTCGTCCGATGGCGAGACGCTGGCCTGGACTCCGCTGGAGCAGCGGGATGGCTCTGGGGCTCTGATGTCGCCCGCCGAGCTGCTTGTGCCCACCCGGTCCCTGGGTGGGTGGCATCGCTGGATCCAACCAGCTCAGCCCTGCAGCTTTCCAGCTCCGTGGCCGCACGGCTGTGCCTGCTGGCACGCCGGGCCTGGCTCAAAGCAGCCCCAAAACACCCATCGGGCTGTTTCCAGGGGTGGTGACGAGGCCTCAGTCCCCCTTGGAGGTTTTGCTTTCCCGTGCCCAGCCCGTCTCCCTCTGCCCGTGCTGGGGCCGCGGGTTTCCCCCGCTGGGCAGCCCCAGTCGTGGTCCTGCCCGGCTCCCGCCCGCATTGCACCCGGGATCCTGCACAGGAGCGAAAGCTGCAAATTCACAGTTTTTCAGCTGCAACCTAAAAATAAGAGGTTTGGGAAATAGCTAGCAAATGAGTGGGAGGATGAGAAGAAGAGGAATTAATGGCCTGGCGCCAGGCAAACAGCATCTGGGAAGCCCCGGCGTGGCAACGCGGCCGCCTCCCTCCCCGCCTCGTGGTCCTCCGCCGCGGCACGAGGGGATGCTTTGCCGCCGGGTGGGGCAGGATCGGGTCCCCTCCCATCCCCAACTCCACGGCATCGCCCCAATCCCCTCCTTCCCCAGCTCCGTCATCCCCAATTTGGGCTCGGCGTCACATCCCGCCCCGGCTCGGCGGCGACGGCTGACGGTAAAATATGGTTGGTGGGGACGTGCCGCTCGCTCGCTCGGCACCTTCTCCGCTCGCCACCCTCTCCATGGGCGCGCGCGTCTTTCCGCTGCCGGTTGGGCGAGGGCTGGTGTGCCGGGGATGGCGGCGGGAGGCTTGGCACAGGGAAAAGTTTCTCTGGGTGATGGGCACGGGGAGAGGTTTTGGTCGGCTCTTCCAGAGAGCGCAGCGGGCGGCTGAGGTTGGGAGGGGGGTCTTTGTGCGGCACCTTGGATTTGTCCCCCGGGGTGCTTGGCGCCGATGGGTCTCATGGCTGGGCCGGGGGAGGATGTGCCGGGAGATGGGGAGGGAATATCGAACGGCCTTTGGGTGGGTGTAGAATCGCGGAGTGGTTTGGGTGGGAAGGGAGCCTTAAACCTCATCCAGTCCAACCCCCCTGCAGGGAGCAGGGACACCTGCAACTCGAGCAAGTTGCTCAGAGCCCCATCCAACCTCCCCTGCAATGGGGCCAGGGATGGGGCAGCCACCACCTCTCGGGGCAACCTGGGCCAGGCTCTCACCACCCTCAGCACCAACAATTCCTCCTTCTCTCCAGCCTGAGTTTCCCTCTTTTAGTTCCAAACCATCCCGCCTGTCCTGTCCCTACAGACCTCAGTAAAACATCTCTCTCTATTTTCCTAGAACCCCCTTTATATACTAAAAAGGCTGAAGGTCTCCCCGGAGCCTTCTCCTCTCCAGGCTGCACAAGCCCAACTCTCCCAGCCTGGCCTCCCAGCAGAGGGTTCCAGCCCTCCCAGCATCGCTGGGGCTCCTCTGGCCCCGCTCCAACAGCTCCCAGTCTCTCCTGGGCTGTGGAGCTGGCCCCAGCCCTCCAGGTGGGGTCTCATGCCCACTCCTCCCTGACTGACCCCCAACTGGCTGTTTTGGGCTCTGCACCCAAAATATGGTCCTGGATGCCCATCTGGGGCACTTGTGGAGACATGAGTCCCAGCCCTGAAGCCAGCAGATGCACCTACCACTTGGCCAAAGCCCTTGGCTACTTGCCACTCCATAGAGGTGATTTCCAGCCTCACTGTCCTGCACGGGAGCTTTTTGCCTGGGAGAGTGGCCAGGAACTGAAACCCTCTCCGGGGTGTCCCTCCCGGGTGCTTTGCCCTCCCAGCGCTGCCACGTGCCAGGGTGCAAAGCCACCGAGGTGCACAAAGCCGCTGAGGTTCACGGGGCCACCGAGATGCTCAGGACCGCTGAGGCACACAAAGCCACCATGACGCCCAGGCCCACCAAAGCCACGGAGGTGACGGTATCACAGAATTATTTAGGTTAGAAAAGACCTTTAAGATTGTCGAGTCCAACCTCGAGATGCCCAGGGCCACTGAGATGTCCAAAACCACTCAGATGCCCAAAGCCACCAGGGCCACCAAAGTTCACAAAGCCAATGAGCCGAGACCGCAGAGGAGGTGGGATCAGGCTGGGACACCACAGGCTCCTGGTGCAGGGGCACCCAGCTCTGCCACGGCACCGGCACCCACCACCGCCCTGGCACGGGGCGGCCTCCCAGCGCCTCGCCGGTGCCGACACTCAGCGCCGTGTCGAATCCATCAGCGTCAGCGGTTCTCGCCGCGAGCGCCGCGCCTTCGGAGGACCGATCTCTCCGGATCTCCGGCTTACACGCTGCGTAGAGGAGAATAATCCCTCTTGGATTTCTGCGCCTGGCGCTCAGCTCGGGTTTTGAAGTGTTTCCTCCGCAGGCACAAAGGCTGGAGCTCGCTCGCGCTCCGGGGGCGGCTAATCCGTGGTTTGGAGGAGATGGGCTCGTGGTGGCACGATGCCGTCGCTGCCGCCGGCCCCGTCTCCCGAGCACCCAGGGAGATGTGGGCACAGGGGGCTCTGATGGGTGTGGGGGGTGCCCTGCTTGGCTGAGCAGGTGGGTCTTTCGTGCAGAGGTCCATGTTTTCAGGAGGGTGTTTGCCACAAAGACCTTCTCCCCCCAGTGCAGGGACCTTCTGCCTGCAGACACGGAACATTTCAAAACAGTTTTGGGCCCCTCATTCCCTGAAGGAGCTGGAGGGGCTGGAGTGTGGCCAGAGAAGGGCAACGGAGCTGGGGAAGGGTCTGGAGCAGGAGTGTGGGGAGGAGCGGCTGAGGGAGCTGGGCTTGTTCAGCCTGGAGAAAAGGAGGCTCAGGGGAGACCTTCTGGCTCTCCACAACTCCCTGGAGCTTGGAGCCAGAGGGTTTGGGCTCTGCTCCCAAGGAACAAGGGACAGGACAAGAGGAACCGGCCTCAAGTTGCCCCAGGGGAGGTTGCATTTGGACAGGAGGAGAAATGTCTTCTCCCAAAGGGTTGTCCAGGCCTGTGCCAGGCTGCCCAGGGCAGGGCTGGAGTCCCTCTGCTCCCTGGAGGGGTTTCCAAGGCGTGGAGCTGTGGTGCTGAGGGACAGGGCTCAGTGGTGCTGAGGGCACGGCTGGGGCAGCGCTGGGACTGCAGGAGCTCCAAGGGCTCTTCCAACCCAAACAGTTCTATGATTCTATGGTTTCCCCCCTGCACAGGGACCCTCTCGCTGGCTGCCCACAAATCCCACGCCGAGGAGCACGGTGCTAACGAGGCCGGTAATCCCCTCATCAATAACCACCTGTAAACGTGGAATTCTCTCCCGTCCAGCGGACTGAGCGCTGATGCAGGAGCCGCGGGACGGTGCTTCCCCCTCCCCAGCCTCCACTGAGCGGGTGCGAGGGGTGGGGACACCCAAACCTTGGTGCCCCCGCGGTCCTTCAAGCCCTTCATGTCCTCCCAGGATAGATGTGGGGGTCTCCAGCGCATGGAGCAGCCCCTCGCCGTGCTCTTGGGATGAGGCAGGAGCAGCGAAGGGCGGGTGTGATTCAGAGGAGGGGGTGGGTGGGACCCCACGGCATCGCCGCACCGAGCGTCCCAACCGGGGAGCTGATGCTGCCAGAGCGGGGACCCCGCAGGCCAGGGACTCAGAGCTGGGGAGAAGCCAGAAGCTCGACTCCACTCTTCTTCTCTAATTAACCGCTGCTAATTGCCCGGGAAACGAGTCATTTGAACGGTGCCCAGGGCGGCGGCACCCCCAGGGTCAGCAGCTCTCCCCCAGCCCAGGCTGAGGGACAGCGGATGGGGACCAGCATCTACCAGCGTCCTTCTCCGAGCCCTGTGGTGGCCGTGGCTGGACTTGGGTGACCGTGGCTGGACTTGGGTGGCTGTGACCGGACACCACACTGGATTTCTCCTTCCTAAGAGGGCTAATCCCCGCTTTGTGCCGCGCCGACGTCCCTTCCCCTCGCCTTCTCCCCTTTGATTTCTCTCTGGCCAGATTACACCGAGCATGAACTTGACCCTGCAAGGACCGAAGCATCCCTTGAAGCTTCTCTTGAAGCTTCTCTTGAAGCTTCTCTTGAAGCTCCAGGCTAAGCCTGGAGGGGTTACAGCAAGGGTCACTCTCCCTGCTTTTGGCAGATCGCGGCTGCTGGGAGCACCGGGGTGGGGAGAGCCAACGTTTGAGAGGGGTGCTCACCCCGATTCCCAGCCTCACCAGCCTGTCCAGTGAGCCCATGGGATGAACTTGAACTCTTTGGAGGGCTGAGTATCCCACGGGAGGGGGGCTGCCCCAGCCCTCCCTGCCAGCACGGCTGCTTTACATCCCCCCCAGCAGCTTATCTCGCTCGGCTTTATAAATGTTTGAAATTAAGGGCTGGTCCCAAATTCCCTCCTAGGCAACAGTTGCTAAGCGAGTTTTATACACAGGCTCCTCGTGATCCAGGCGTGATGGAGGGGCCCCCCTCCCCGGGTTTGGCTGGAGAGGGGCCCTGTGGAGCTGGTTGCGCCGCTGGCGAGAGGCTGACCACGGCCTGGGAGCCGGGACCCCCCGCCCTTGTCCCGTGGAACCCCCCAGGGTGACTTCACCTCCCTCCATCCCACCTTGGCAGGGGCTCAGCGTGGCCGTGGGGCTGCTCGAGGGGCTTTTACCAACTCCTTTTTGCTGCCTTGAGCCTTTTCGCTTCTCTGTTTGACTTCGCCAGCGGTTGTGGGGCTGCCGGGGCTTCGGCATCCGTAAGCGTGCCGAGAATGGGGCACTGGGGGCACTGGGGTCCCCACTGGAGCGCCCCGACCTGGCTGCCCAGGGCTGCTCTGATTCCCCCCCACAAGCCCCTGAGCCGCTGGCAAATTTCATTACAATAACAAGGTCTGCGGGCGAATTAATTATTAACGATTATTGTTTAATATTTATACTGCAGTAGAGCTACAGGCGGCTGCTCCGGCCTCGCCGCTTCCCGCCGCCGGCGGTGGCTCGAGTGGTGGCCCGTCCCGATCCCAGGGGCGCTGAGCTGGCTCTGGGGTCCCCGCAGCGATGTCACAACGGGGGGTGCTGCCAGGGGGAGGAGCGGAGCTGGGCTGGGGGTCCTGCCGGACCCCTCCGAAGCCTCCTTGGGTCTGTATTCCTCCTCCCGTGGTGCCAGGGCTGTTGGTGGCAGCGTGGCCCGGAGCTTGGCGGCTGTACTGGGGGTGCTGGATGCTGGGGACACCCGGTGCCAAAGTGGGAGCTGTGGGGAGAGGTGGCAGGTCCGCTGGGGGCTGGTGAGGGGGTTTCCTGCCCAGGGCGGGTGGTTGGGTGCAGGATGGGAACAGGATGGGTGGGAGATGCCCGTCTGGCCCCGTAAATATCCCCAGTGCCCATGATGGGTGATGCTGGAGCAGCTCAGGGGTCGTCCCCCCCCAATTTTTGGGGTGTCCGAGGTTGTCCCTTTGGCCAGGCTGTGGAGAAGCAGAGGAACCTGCTGCCTGACCCCCTCCCCAGCAGCCCCTGCCCCTGCCAAGCGTCTGTCTGGGTGGGTTTGGCTGAGCCAAAGAGGGAACCCCTGCGGTGGGGTGATGGTGGGGCACTGGTGGAAAGGGCATGGATCTGGCCAGGAAACTGGGAATGGCTTGTCTGGAGGGGATGGGCAAGGGGAAGGGGACAGGATGGGGAAGAGGAAGGAAAAGGGAAGAGGAAGGAAAAAGGGAGGAAGATGAAGAAGGTGAAAGGATGGGGAAGGGATGAGGATGGAGAAGGAAGGAAAAGAGGAAAGGGGAAGGGGATGAAATGTGGAAGGAAAAAAGGAAGAGGAAGGAAAAAAGTAAAGGGAAGGAAAAAAAGGAAGAGGAAGGGTTGGGAAAGAGGAAAGAAACAAGGAAGAGGAAGGAGAAAGTGAAAGAATGGGGAGGGAATGGGAAGGGATGGGCATTGGAACGGCAAAGGGGAAGCAAAGAGGAAAGGGGAAGGGGAAGAGGATGAAAGAGGAAGGAGAAGGGAAGAGGAAGGAAAAAGGGAGCAGGATGGAGAAGGTGAAAGGATGGGCAAGGGATGGTCATTAGGAAGGCAAAGAGGAAGGGAAAGAGAAAAGGGGAAGGGGATGAGATGGGGAAGGGCTGGGGATTAGGAAAGGGAAGGGGAAGGAACCCAAACGAAGAGCTGTGATGCTGAGAGGCTGTGGCGGGAGCTGCGGGAGGCTCGTGGCGACGCCGTGACCTTTGCTGGACACGCCGGCGCTGCCGGGGTGCCGGCAGGGATTAAAGCCTTTGCTCTGCTCCAGGCTGAGCTCCTGGGGAGCACTGGGAACCTGGACGTCCCGCTGGGAACGCAGAGCCAGCCAAAGGGGCTGGCACGGGGAGCACCGTTTCATAGGTCCCTATCCTGGCACAGAAGTCACCCCCACTCCAGCCCTCCCTATCCCCTCGCTGAGCGGTGGCTTTGCTCTGCTCCCTCCCAGGGTCTCCTTCCCGCGACGTCCTCCTCGTCTCAGCCATCATCACCGTCAGCCTTAGCGTCACCATCGTCCTCTGCGGGATCTGCCAGTGGTGCCAGCGCAAACTGGTAAGCGGCCCCGCGCTCAACGGGTGCCCGGGGGGGCGGGCAGCGGGCGCAGGGCACCCCTCCTCCCTTCCCTGGGCGGGTGGGTCCCAGCGGCTTTGATTTGGCTCTTTTGATGCGATAATTAAATGTTGGGGCGAAACCGGTGGTGAGACATAAAGGGAAGTTTCCCAATACCTATGGATAGAGATTTATTTGACACGAGCGGTAACAGTTTGGCTCCTGTCCTGCTGGGCTTGCTGGAAAAGCCTCGTGGGAAGGTGACCAGCTTGTCCCCAGCAGCTCTGGGCACCGGGAACCCGTTCCGCTGCCCGCTGTGCCCCCCACACCAGCCCCCCAGCTCCCCTCCCCGAGCCCCACGGCAACAGGAGGGCCTTTGGCTTGGGACAACGCTCCCTCCCGCCCTCCATCCTTCCTCCTCCTCCTCCTCCTCTTCCCGGAGCACCCACCAGGAGCCGGCCGCGTGCTTGGCCACGTTTCCTTCGCCATCAGCTTCAAATCTGGGTCAAGAGCTGCGATGGCGGGGGCTCCGAGATGCCCACCCCGGCGATGCCGGCGGCTCCCCCCGCGCCGCGGGAAGGCGGCGTTCCCCCGGGAAGGGGAGAGGGGATGAGGCAGCGTGAAGGTGGTGGGAGCCCCGGAGAGGGGAGGTGGAAGGGGCTTCCAAGCCCGGCTGGTGCCACCCAGGGATGGGCAGGAGGGTGTCGGAGGGTTGAGCACCGGGAAGGAGAAGGGTTGTGCGGAAGGAGGAAGCTGGCCGAGGAAGAATCAAGTATAAATTGGCCGGGAATGGAACGATGTGGCCCAGCCGGCCCTCGACAGCGTGCGGAGCTGGAACGGCTGCCTGGAAACCGCCGCCAAAGCCGCTGAGCAGCTTCCGGGCTGGCCCCGGGCTCTGCCCAGCGGCCCGGGCTTGGCTAGTGCTGGCAGACCGTGGGCCGGCAGCTGCCGCTGCCGTGTCCTCACAAGCCCTGTGCCATGGCCGGCTGGGGACAGCGGAGAGCTCAGGGCTGATTCCCTCCAGGATGGCCTGTGGACGTCCAAGGAGGTCCAACATCCTGCAGATCCTGGTAGGATTAGCTCATGGGCTTCCAAGGAGGTTGGACGTGCCTGAAATTCCTGGCAGGATTAGCCCATGGGCATCCAAGGAGGTTGGGCATCCCTGCAGATCCCAGCAAGATTAGCCCATGGGCATCCAAAGGAGGTCCAACCTCCTTGCACATCCCACCAGGATTAGCCTGTGGGCATCCAGGGTGGTCCAACATCCCTGCAGCTCCAGCAGGATTAGCCCGTGGGCGTCCGAGCGGGTCGAGCATCCCTGCAGCTCCCAGCAGGACAAGCCCAGGGCTGTCCAAGGACACCCTTGCTGCGGGTGCAGGGAGTCCTCTGACGCAGCAGCGCCAAGGAGACGGCTCCGTGCAGAGGTGCTGCGGCTGAGGAGAAGGAGAAGGGAGAAACCCTCCCCGTTCCACGGGCAGGCTCCTCACGAGTCCGGGGCCACCACGGTGGGAGGGCCGCTCTGGAATCCCAGCCCGTTCCCAGCAGCTGCTCCCATCCCACCTCAGCCTCCCATCACCTGCGCCGAGCGGCCTCCGCTCCTGATGGTTGGCTAATTGGCATTAATTGGGCTCTCGTCCGCCCTGGCTGGGGGCAGAGCAGCACGGGCTGAACCTGCCGTCGGAAATCCCGCCAAAGTGCCCTGATTAGAAGCCCCAGTTAGGAGCCAGCGCCTGCTTCCTTATCATACGGCAGCTCTTCCCTTGCGCTGGGGAAGGTGAACTCAATTAATTCAGGTTCAATTAATCCTAAAATTACCAGCTCCTCCCCCCCTGAGGCTGTGGAGGGGGATGCAGGTGGCGGGTGCTGCTCTGTCCTTGGGGCCACAGAGGGGACAGTCCCCTCCCTGCCCCACAGCCCCTCGGGGACGGTGCCCGGGGGCCAGGACGGCCGGGGCAGGGTCTCCACGGTGCTTTTACTGGCTCATAGCGGCCGAGGGATGAAGCCATTGGGAGTTTTGCTGCCTGGCTCGTTGGGATGGAGCCTGGTGACCAAGAAGTTGTGAGGAAAAGAGGAAAAATCCAGGACAAACCTTCCTGTCCCCGTCCACGTTCTCTGCCACGATGCTCTGCGGTGTGGTGGGGGTCTCCCTGCCACTCCCTGACCGCCCCTTTCCTCTCCTCTCCGCAGGGTAAGCGTTACAAGACTTCCCTGGAGACCGTAGGAACTCCGGACTCCAGCCGAGGCCGCAGTGAAAAGAAAACCATCAAGTAGGTGCCAAGACTGGGGGGAGAGGGGCAGGGGCTGTGGTGTCTGCCCGTGGGTCCGGCCCAGCCGCAACCCGCTCAGCACCTGACCGTGGGTGCCCTGGGGACCGGCTGGATCGGTGCCATCCCCACCGGCAGCGGGAAGGTCCTTCCTTGGGGACGGAGGTGGCCGTCCCTCTGCTTCCAGTGCGGAGGATCCGTGGCTGGCGTTGGCAGAGGGAGTTTGGCAGCGGCTGCTCGCCCGGGGAGCGGGTGCTCCCCCGCCTTCCTGCCAAAGCATCGCCGATTCCCGCTCCTCCTGCCGCTGCCTGGGGCCCCCAGGTCGGGGTGGAGATGACCCCAGAGGCTCCAGGAGACCGGGAGAGCTGGTGGATCTCTCCAGCAGCCTCGAGTACCCCTCCTGGCTCACCCACCGAGCCGTGGCCACGGCCGGGTGGCGCCACGGGGACCTCAGCGCGATGTCCTCGGGGGTGCAGAGCCCGAGCCCGGCTGGTGGAGCCCTCCCTGGCCAAGTGATGGCATCAGGGCTGTGAAGAGGGAGTGAAGTGGGGGGTTGGCAGCCGATGGGGGCTCTCCTGGGCACCCCAGCTCCAGCTCTGCCCCCCCTGGCACCCCCACAGGGCACTTGGGAGGAGCCAGGACTGGACCACCAACCCCTACCCAGCGTGAGGCTTTTGCAAACCTCCTCCCTGGCCTCCTGCCCGGTGTGTCACTGGGAAGCCGGCATCTGGGGCTACCTCGGGCACCCCCCCAGCTCGGACTGGCACCCACGGTTCCGGCAGGGTCCGTGCAGCCGGGGCTCAACCCGGAGCCGCAGACGGACATCGATGAGGGGCGTGAGGGCTGGGCACCGGCAGCTTTTCACATCCCTCAGCACCAACAGGACGCTACTGGGCACCCCAGACCTCGGCGGCCAACTGAGGCCGCGTTTGCCGGAGCCGGGAGGTTCAGGCTCGGTGCCGGCAGCGGGATGGTTTGGTAAGAGGGGACCCGGCGGGGTCTCCAACAGGCAGCAGCGTCGTGGTTTAACCGAGCGGCGTGCGCTTCCAGGACCTGGCCGCTGAGGAGATGAGGACGCACAGACGCACGTGCCGAGGACGCAGAGACACGTGCGCTGAGGACGCACAAACACACGTGCCGGGAGCGCCGGCGCCGCGCTCGCTGCTGGCACCTCTCTAACCCCTCACCATCCTTCTCTCCTCCCCAGCCGCCCGTTCCCGTCTCTCCGCAGCTCTGTCCATCCGTCTCTCCATCTGTCTGTCCGTGTGTGCGTGTGCGTGCCTGTGCTCGTGCGCGTGTCGGCGTCCGAGGGGTGGGCGGCCGCGCGCCCCGTCTCTCTCCGCAGGATCCCGGCGCTCCGGGGGCGGAGGGCTGGTTTTGGTTTGGTTTTTTCCTCCCGTTTTCCACAGGAATTCAGCTTCTCTCTCTTGTATTTCCCTTTTTCTTTCCGCCCTGGTTCTCCGGCCGCTGTAGCGATCTAGACAGAGACTTTTGGAATAACAATGACAACACAGTGCAGCAGAAATGGAGCTCGTACCCTCCCAAGGAGTTTATACTAAACATTTCACCTTACGCCCCGTACGGTGACCCGCGGCTTTCCCTCAAGTGAGTCTCTCCTTGCCGGGTTTGCTCCGTATAGTGAGTATATGGGCAGCACCCACTCGCCTTCCTCCTTCCTCCTTCCTCTTCCTCCTTCCTCCTCCTCCTCCTCCCGGGCTCCCCGCACGCCACCCCCATGGGCAGCCCCATGGAGACGAGCAACCCCTTCCTACCCGCTTCCCCCGATGGATTGAGGGGGGGGGGAAACCGAGGCCGCGGAGGGGTGGCGCGTACGTGTGCGTCCCCCCCTCAACGCTCATCACCGGCACCACCGAACCGCGGCGGCGCAGGACGGGGTTGCGCGTTGGGGGCACCCCCTCGGCACGGGGACGGGACGGGTCCCCCCCGGGGC
>VWZK01002457.1:1256388-1382639 GCA_013396935.1 Baryphthengus martii | reverse complement strand
CCCCCCTCGCTCCTCTGAACTGCTGACGCCCAGATGGGCAGCCCCAAGGCGGGGCCATTGGCATTTATTTAGTTCACCACTGCAGATGATGCCTTTAGTGCCACAAACTGCCCTGGAGACAAGTCCTAATCATCTGGGGGGGTGATTATGTTCAGTTCTCCCTCCCCAAACCCCCCAGACATAATTCAGATCCAAACTGGAGAGACAGGCAGGCACACAAGAGGGGAACCCGGCACCGCACAGTCCCCCTGAAGCCATGTACAGGAGCAGCTTCCTCCGCGAAGTGCGTAAGGAGAAGTATGAGCGATCGGATGCCTACGATGAGCTGCGAGGCTCCCCCGAATTTGACAGTTTGGCCCAAGCTCGGGGCCTGGAGAACCTCCAGGAGCTCAACGAGCGTTTCGCCAGCTACATCAACCGGGCGCGTGTGCTGGAGCAGCGCAACACCATCCTGCGCAAGCAGCTGGAGACCTTCCAGCGCATGGATGAGCTGGTGGGCTTGGACGAAGCCTTCGCCGGGCAGATCGAGTTCAACCGCCAGCGAATGCGGGAGCTTGCGTCCGACCGAGCCAAGCTGGAGCGGGAGGAGAAGGACGCCCAGCGCATGCTTGATGAGTACCGCAACAAGTAAGGCTTGCGACCGGAGGGAAATAAATGGTATTGTTTCCACAGTTAATATTTATAGTAAGGATGGATTTGATGTCACTGGCTGCTACTTGTGCATGGGTGATTCCACTCCGCTTGTATCAGGCTTGTAGCTAGGGATGGCATGTAAGCCCATGGTGCAAAACAAGGTGCCAGGACTTAGGGAGCTCCAGCTCTGCATTTCGTGGCCTCACTGCTACCTGCTGTCTCCCTTCCACGGTAGCAGGTCCTCGCCATGGCACGTGTTGGTTGCTGTTGCTCATTAGCTTTAGGAAGGTTATACACTGAGCTGCAAAGAGGAAATAACCCAATTAAAAAACAAGTGGCTCAAAGCAAGTCTTGCGTCTGAGCAGCACAGATTTACACAACTCCAAACATCTCCTGAAATGTGTGACATCTCTGAGAAACTTATTTACAGGCATTGTGAGGCACTTGGGTTAGCCAGGCACTGTGCCAGCCACTACAGATGTGAGATGGAAAAGAAATTGGTAGTTTTTGTTCCTGGTGTGTGAAAGTTGCCTAATTCCCCTCCTCTCTTTCCTTGCATCCTGCTATTTCTATCTTGTGGTACTAAAGCAACAGCTTTAAGAACAGGTTTCCCCTAACTTCACTTCTTTAACCTCAGTGACACCATAAATCAAAGAGTAGGAGCCCTGGGGCACCTGAGTGCCTCCAGATGCATCTAAATCCCTTCCCTTTAGCAACAGGCAGTTTTGGCCGTGTCAATTAATTATACAATAAGACTTGGTGAGTGTTGCTCATAAAAGGACTGCTCACAGGAGGGAAAGATCATGACTTCTTGTTACTTATTGGTCCCCTAAATCCCTAATTGACTAGTTCAGTCAGGAAAATTTGTCAGCAGCGTGGGCCCTGAAGAGGAGCTTTTCATACACCCCACCAGAGTGAGGTGTGAATTCCATACAGTATGATTTAGGTTAGAAACACTTTTTACTGACAGTGATGAGAAGGATCAAAATGAAGTATTTCCAACAAATCCAGCCTTGATAGAAGAGTAGCCACTTCAGGGCAGTGCTCATCACACACCAGAAAAAAATTTAATAAGGTAGAAGGTGAACCATCTGGAGCACTGTCTTGCTGTCACAGAAATACAAGTCCCTCCAAATTTCATTCCTTGTCTCCGTCACGGACCTTTTGTCCAACCCTGTCCAAATTACCTGTTTTCTCCATCTGATCCTCTACTGGTTTTCCCTCCCTCTGGACTAGTAAGTGTAACACCGATTATATTTTCTTTTTCTGTCTCCAGTCATTTTTCAACTGGAACAAAGTAGAAAACAGATGTGTGATACTTGATGTCAAGGTTTTCTGTGTCTGTCAGCCATGATCTGATGATGTATCACTATCAGCAGCCGCACAGATCTAATGCATTCTCATCCTGTCCCCCCCCAGCCTGGCACGCTGCTCAGTGCACGCTGCCTGATCCACCACAGCTATTCCTAGGACCACCCTGAGAAAATGAGCCAGCTAAAAAAAGACAAAATAACTTTAAAAAATAACATTTCCAACCCAGTTCTGCGAGCTGCCACGCGAACAGCCTGTGGGGACTGTGAGCTACTGCATAGTGATAGAAGAGCCGAGCCCTGATCTCCCTTTCCCATCTGACATAACCCATATCCACCCAGGTGCAGTGAGGCTTAATGCTGGAAAGGGTCATATGTTCATGACACCCTGACTCAGTTCCCACAAATAATAACCACCTGATTAGGCAATTTTGTAGACCAGTATTTCTGAGCATGAAATTCAACTGTGAGCCAATGCTATAATTTGCCTGTTGACTCTGATATTTTTTCCTATGATTTTATTACATGGTGTCCATGAGATTTTGACTAAACTCAGTACTTAAATGTTTAGCCACATAATTTGTTAATAATATGCACAAACTGTATAGAAACATGGTATAATTGGGCAAAAATGTGTTATCTCTATCTGGTGTATTTCAGGCAGGCAAAGAATCAGTGCAGTGCATTGAAAGACACAGCTCCCTCTTTAATTTCCACAACTTGCAAGAAATACCAGAAAGAAAAAAATTAGAAAAGCTGGCCAGAAAGAATTAGTTTCTCCTAGCAATCTTTTAATGGATTTCTGCATCCACCTGAGTGGTTTGTGGATTAACTCCTGTATAGTTCCCCAGCAGCAGGATTAGCAATCTGTCACAAAGATAATTCACTTTTTATTGGAGGAGTTTTACACAAGCCGTAATTAGATGTGGAAGAATACAGGGCATTGAAAATCCTAGGGTGGAAACACTCAGAGAACGGGATGTGCTTTTTAAAAGTGAGATTTAGGACGTGTTATGAGGGTAGTTAGTGACTTCTTAGAAAAAAATGGATGGTGTGCTGTCATAGAGTCCTGGGACGTTCACTCAGCAGTTGTAAACAAAAGTAAAAAGGAAGCTTTAACTTTATCCAAATCAAAAACATTGCAATTGAAAAATTAAAGGTACATGGGGCCATTACAGTGGAAGAGCAGTAGCTGCTTTCTAACCAAATTTCCATCATTTTTCATCAAGAAGCTAATTTTTACTTTTTCTCTTGGGAGCTGCTTAATTTGCCGTGAAGGTAGACATGAAAGTTTCTTTAGCGCCTGAAAAAAAATGTTGGTTGAGTTTTGAGTTGCAGGCGTTAAAGCAAGGCCAGTGCTCTGACACCTTGTACTCTGCCTTCTCGCCTTGTTTCTAGCTCAAAGCCATCTCAATGGCTATGATTTCAGCGACTTAAACTTATAAATACAGCTCTCTGAACAAAATACGGGGGGAATTATCTTCTTTGCCCTAGTAGGGTCTTGTGGTGTTTCTGCAACCAGAAGGATTTCTGTGCTGGAGGCCTGCTCTCCTACCTGTTGGCAGCAAGCAGTGCGGGTGTCTTGCTTCATTTTGAAACATAAAGCATCTACTTTTGGCACAGTAGGATTAACAAAATCTCTTAGAGTGGAGCATTGTGTACCAATTAATTGACAAATGCCTGTGTCCTTCACTAATGCAAAGAATTTTAGTTCTTACGACCCATTCTTTTACTCCCATTCATAATTTGGGAAATAGATTTATAAGTACAAGTAAACCTTTTAAATCTAGATTTATATAAGTAGACCTTTTAAAGCTACATTTAAATACAACAGGGACTAGGAATACCAAGCCTGTACAAGTAAATGCGCATGAACTATTGAAAAGTAAATCTTAGGTTAAAATTTGTTTTTATATGCTCTGTAGTCACATTCATAGCTTTTCACATTAACATGAATAATTCAGACTCTGTACTAGTGGAGAATTCTTTCTCTTGAAGTTGCAAAATAAAAGCATTGCTAGGAATTATTTGGATGTGTCTCATAAAAAGACTAATTACACTAATTTTATTGAGCATCATTATTACAGAAATGCTGCATCTGCCTGTGGGAAGGAGCTGGATTTCTCTCTCCATGATATTAGGAAAGACGTTGAAACCCAGATTTTAGTGCCCTTGACTGAACAGGATTAATTAACTGCAGAAATTAAAAGTCTTGCTAATTGATTGTTTCATTTAAAATTCATTCACTGCTAATCTTGTGGGCTTTGCATGCAATATGATTCTCTGGAAGCCACTAGACATGGAAATTGGCACTGTGTGGTGGTGCTCTGATGAGCCGACGCACTTTGGGGCCACCCTCCATGGGAAACCCAACACCCATATGAGAAAACAAAAACAAGTAGGAAAACACGATAGCTGGGATCTGGGGAGCAGTTGGGCTCCATAAACAAAGCCTCTACAGCTCTGTCTGTAGAGGTTGTCTCTGCTACAGCTGCTACTTTTCTGGTAGTAGGGAGAGCTTTATCCTGCTGCTGCAGCAGGTGAGGAGGTCCTGTCTGCCCTCCAGCTCCTCCTCAGACTGCAGAAATCTTGTCCCATGGCTGTCAGCCGCTCGATAGCAGCTTCTTGGCAGTGCAGGAAGCCCTCACAGGCCTCATCCTAGCTTGGTAGGTTTAAACGCATCTGAATGACATTACGGCTGAGATTTAGACCCTGATTCTATTGGATGGTTGTGTAGGTAAATCCAGCCTTTTATTTTAGCTGTATATTTGATTTCACAAGCTGCCACAATCTGCTTCATTCTTGCTCAGTTGTCAGAAAGTATCTAGGTTGATGAATTATTCATCGGCAACTGCAAAAAAAAAATTTGTAAGATAAATAGAAAATGGGTTGGAGATGAGCTACTTAAACAACAGAAATAAAGGCAGGCTCGCTTTTGAAGCTGAATACTCTTGGTTGTAACCTTGGAGGTGAACCCAGTGTTGCTATGATTTAGCAAAAGGACATTGAGTGAGATTTGTCAGAAAACAGCACTTCAACTGAAGAGGCCCACCCATTTGTAGGAGTGATAATGAAATAAAACCTCATCATTTTCACTTGTTTCTTTACTGAATTAAAACAGGCCAGTAACCAACCCTGCTAATATTAGGGGATTTCCAAAGAATGGAAACTCAAGAAACCAGATAAGGAAGTTTTGTACTCTGAAGCTAAAAGCACTTCCTGGAAGATAATTCTAGCTAACACACAAATACAGAGCCCTAATTCTTAAAGAGTATGTGCCCTTTCCTCAAATGAAATCTAAACACAATGCACATCCATTGTTCACTCAGTATAGAAACATGCACTTTATGCACCTGTGGACATTTTATAAATGCCTACGAATAGTTGGCTAAATGTAGCCCTTACTAACTCTCACATGTGATTTTGACCAAACTGAAATAGGAATTGCTGTTAAAAAGGACACAAAGCTTGATCCATTAAAACATCCTAATACAACATTATTCACACATAATCAGTATGTGAAATTGCAACCTTTGTGTTTCATGTCTCTATCAAGAAAATGCTTATTGAACAACATCAGCTAGATCAGAAACTCAAATACACGGTAATTAAATGCCAACATAGTAAATATTAATCTAGTAACCACTGATGAATCACTGTCACCGTTGTCCAGTGTTAATCACATAGACTGTAAATAATCTATTCTTGGACTTTCTGTGAAAAAAAATTATAGCAAATGTGTGGCATTCCACTGTTATCTGATACATAAATTGAGGACAAGAAGTCAGGCAATTCTAGAAACACTCTCAGCATCTGGTACAAAAAAAAAAAAGTATTAATGCATGAATAAATCCTTTGGACCCTTACAAGAATTAAATTCTGCTTTAGTGTCAAGCATATATCATGTGTGGTAGTGCCGATGACAATGCGGTTTGCAGAATGCTGAACCATTGAACTTCTCCTTTGCTCTCTTTGCAGGTATAGAAACGAACGTGAATATCAGCAAAGGCTAAAAGAAACCCTTGAACGCCTTAATAAGGTAAGCCTGGAAAAATCAAAAAGGAAAGGTCTTTATTATTTTTTTCTGTTGGTTTTATTTACCACAACAAGCTGCTTTGAAACAGTGGTAAGATAAAATGTCGGAGCAAGACATTTCTTGTCATTATGCCCTGATGAAAAGTTCTCCTTCCCTTCCATCCCCCTCCTTAAGGCTCGTGCAAACGGCTGAGCCTCGGCGTGTGCGTACGCAGTGTGCCGTGCCTTTCTCTATACAGTCCTGCTGATTTTGGTCATGTAGCATGTGCCATCCGCAGCCACAGCCTCAACAGTGCTCTGGGCTTTACTCATTTTCAGTAAGACCAAGGATTAGGAGGACCTGCTATGTAACACTCCTTTTAGGGCATCAGCAAATGGCTCCTGCCTTTATTGCAGGACCTGGAGTTGATAGACATGTTGCTTCTTCCACGCCCAATGTGAATTTTGCAAATTCACCCTTGCTGAAGATCTGGCACAGGTTTAGGTGTCTTTAGTAACTCTGTACAACTCGGGAGACAATTTCTGTCTTGAATGAGTTAAAGTCTACACACAGAGATAGGAAGAGCCCATTCATTAGTCATTCCATGCAGAAAATACATGTATCTAAGAGTCCAAAATATGATTGGAGAGAATGTGTTGCTAAATATTGTCTTCCCCCTCCTTTTGTTAATACAGTTACTGTATTAAAGTATATTTAATAGTGATGTCATGACATGAGAAAATGCTGATTGTGTCCAAGTCTTGAAGTCTGGTGTGCAAGTCCCTTGCAGGAAATGGTCAGCCCTTCCCAAGACAGACCCTCAACTTTCCATTTGATTTCTAAACAAAAGAGAAGCCTCAAACCCCCCTGGTTTTGTTCCTTTCACAGTGAAACATGAGGAATGTTTATATTGAGCTGCAATTTCCTGAACTAACATATTTACTAACATATTCACTAACATATTCAGAAAGTTTCCAAACCAGGTCTATGAAACTGAGAAAGCCCAATTCATCCTCTCTTGCTACTAGCTTTCACCTGAGTGAGGAAAGTTGTATCATTCCCCAGTTCAATTTTTCACAGCTTATCCCTCATTGTCTATATTGGGAAACAATTACAGGAGGATTAAGCAGATATTTTATTTCCTTGCTACAGATGCCAAGAGCTGTTCTACTTGAGCGCTGTCATATCAATGACATGTATGTTTTGTATTGGGAAAAAAAAAAAAAGAAGAACTTTTTAGCATTTCTGTCTCCAATGATCTCTAGATATCCTGCAACAGTGCTATTTTCCAGTGTGCTTGCAGGGGAATTGGCACCTAAATGAGAATGTGTTTTTTCAGAAGTTGAGTGAATGGCAAATACTGCAAAGTTCAGAAGAAAATGTGTAAGCACCATCAGTGAAGCTGGTCTACCTGAAAGCAGGGAACGAAAGCCAAAGTATTTTCCCCTTTGAAGGAACATTTGGAAAGCTGAACGCTGCTTTTGCTTATTACATGCAGAAATATTTGCTTATCAGTATAATCTAGAGGCCTGGGGACTTTTTTTGGCTCACCCCCAAACCTCCCAACATGACCATTGTCCTGCTGATCTTCCTCTCAATAGGAAGGCAGAGGAGTGCAGAAAAGCAGCAGGCATTCCTGATGACTGGCCCCGAATGTGCTGGTCTGGATGGGTCTGAATCAGCTGCGTTCTCACAAAGCAGAGAGACCTGGCTGGGAGGCTCAGCAGCATAATGGGACAGCTCACATCTACACATTTTTGGGATAGCGTATGCTGTGCACGTGCGTAAAGAAAAATCCCCTTCTACCAGTCATGTGCTGCACCCATAGATTTCAGTGGTTTATTTGCAACCCGTGATCTACTCGCTGAGACATTTTTACAGCTGGTATTGGTACACAGGTAATTTTAAAGGGACACCTCTGAATCCTCTTTTTGGTGTTGTTGTTTTTTTACACTTCGAGTTTGCTGCACAAATCAAGACTTTCTCGAAGCAAATTGCAGAGGAAGTTTTATAGAGTTGACAGAGAGATTCATTTGACAACTTTTAAGATACTTTGTCAAAAGTGATATTTTATAGTATTAGTTAATGATAAGCCTAACCAAGAAGGCATACATTAAGTAGAAAAACAAAGCTGTTCCCTTCACATGTAAGCATTTGTAAAATATATTGCCAAGTTCCAGGGAAAATATTCTATATTCAAGGATTTGTTCTAAATAACATAACATAGGAAAAATCTAAATTACACCTTTGAACAGGAATGGAGCTTTCACTGTATTTGAATACCGTTGCCACTTGTACCTCTGTACTTTGAGATCATGACTGCTAGTTGTACACCTTATCATCTGAGTTAAGTGGACATAACGAACTTTCATCGTCACAAATTCCAATACATTAGGAACCTCTGCAGCAAAGTGATTTTTTTCTGGAGTTGTTCGTTTGTCGTTTTTATTTCCAGAAATGACTGCAAATTGACAAATACTTGTGATATTTAAGAATACATCAAAAGGAGTGAAAATAACTTGGACCATCCTGAGCTTTTTTTGTAAGGGCTTCTTTACAGCGGATATTAAAAAGGCATCAGGATACTTCAGTTCCTGTCATAAACACTAGAGAAATGTTGATGTCATCTATTTAAGATTCATGCACCATTGCAAGTTTTTAGTGTCAAAAGACTGGTATTTCATAGCATCTATTACTCACAAAGCGTATGTGAAACGTATTTTGACAGTGCCAAACTGTACCATAAACTGTATTTGTGCAGAAAAGCAGCCTGTACAATGGGAGAACACCATCAATAAGGTGCCTGTTGTTTGTTGGTTTCATAATACTTCTGTTGCTCCCAGTAGGCTTTAATTGTCCAGGCAGGCTGCTACGTGGGTACAACAACTCACCTCGGAGCTAAATGGCTGCTGTGATCTTGACATACGTCAAGATCATACGTCCTGACCGTGCCACTTGTCTCTGCATTGCAGGAAGCTGATAAAGCACTGCTCTGCAACTTGGAGCTGCAGATCGAGTCCCAGTTCCTGCAGGATGACATTAATGCCACAAAGGATAGATACAAGAAGGTAACTGGCTGAATTTGCTTGCTTCTTTAGCTCTTCCTTCTAGAGACATCTGTAAAGCTTCTCCTATCTCTGGCCCAGTGGCAAGTCAAAGCAAATCCCATTTCTGTTTTGGTGGGTGAATATAACACTATATATTTTCAATAGGCACAATGGCTGCAGTGTGGAGGTCAAGCCCAGCAGCTGGATGGCTGCAAGCATCCAGAATGACTCCCTCAGGGTCTGATGCCTACAGCTATAGCAATGTCTTGAATTTGCTGACCTGTTAGCACG
This sequence comes from Baryphthengus martii, assembly GCA_013396935.1. Lineage (NCBI taxonomy): Eukaryota > Metazoa > Chordata > Aves > Coraciiformes > Momotidae > Baryphthengus > Baryphthengus martii. The sequence continues at coordinate 1,373,343 of VWZK01002457.1, read as the reverse complement.
ATTCATTGTAAAGTGCTGGTCAAGTTGTCTTGTGGTTCATCCTATGAAGCTCTTGCATTCATCAATTTCAAGGCCAGAGCATTCCAGTTCATCAGCAGACATAAGTCTGTGGCCGTATGATTATGCTGCAGCTGACTCCAGTACATGCAGCTCCCTTCTCCTTCCCGGGAGAGCAGCAAGGCTTGGGGTCAGGCCACTGCCCCATCTTTGCTGCTTTTGAAAGAAGCAGCTAAATTTTTTGGACCATATCAAAGGTTCTCATTTTGAAAACTGAAAATCACGGAGTCTTTAATGAAGACTATGAACTATGGTGTCACTTAGCCAAATGCCAGTAATATACCCTCAGCATGATGCAACTGTTAGCACACACCCACTCAAAATCAGAGCTAAAACCACATTCCAAAACCAAGTATGAACATGAATTGGACTTATATATTCTGAATTAAGTAATAAGCCCCAGAAGTGGAGCACATTGAAGGAAGTACGTTGCTGTGGCCTTTTTTGATGAAAACATTTTTCACTTCACCACAGAATCTTATGGAAATCCAGACCTACGTCAATGTTTTGCAGCAGATCATCCAGACAACCCCTCGTGTGTCTCCTATAACCACTGGCATATGCGAGGTAAGTATTGCTGTCAGTAAATAGATGCTACTCTAAGGAATAAAGAGACAATGGTTACTTCTAAAGAGTCTCAGATCCTCTAACTCCCACTCCAAGGTTAGATGAAACCTGCAACACCTATAAGTAAGTATTGAATACTGAATATGAGAGAAAAAACCTGAACTGTAGCTTTGGAAAACTGAATTGATCAGGAGAAGAGAGATTGCATTGGTCAGGTGCACTCCAGCCCCAAAAATGTCTGGTTCAAATGTAGTTGAAATAGTTGTGCTTCCTATCTGAGGAGGAGCTGGAAGGATATATGAGTATTAGAGAGACAGTAAACCTAGTCCCAGAGGGATGAGATGTGGTGAAAATTTGTAAATCAAATAAATTGCTACAGTCTACCTGAAAACTTATTGTTTCCCACTGATATGAGAGACTCCGCCAAAAACATTTATAAGCTGGAAGAAGATGTGAACAGCTGTATTTACAAGGTCTAATTTCAACATAAGCTGTGCTTTTACAGTCCTGCCATTTGATATCTTTTATTCCTAAAGCCATGCCACAGGGGTTTACTTGAGGGTCAATACCCACCTTTTTATTTGTCTCTTGTAATTTCCTGTTTGCCTTTACAGTTTATTATTTCCAATAGTGGAATTTCTTTTGACTCTTTTTTAAAAGAGCGAAAAGAAAAACACACATTATTTTCTTCCAACCAGGAAAAACTGATAGCGGAGAGGAGGATCCCTGTTCTGCAGAGTCAGCTGGAGGAATACAAGAGCATCCTCTGTCAGCTACAGGCACAGAAGTACAAACTGCAGACAGAGGTACTGTCGTCATTAGCCATAAACTCAGCCATGATGTTCATGAACTCTGTTCTTTTTGCGGTCACATAGTAAAACTTGAGTGGGTTTGAACAGGGTCTTGTGAACTCAGTTGACTTGGAGGTGTGTTTTCCTTTTAGTTTTCCTTCTTCTTCTTCAGCTGTTTCATTCCCATTCTCTTAGTGATCCAAACTGTCAGGTTTAGATGGCCTGGGAAGGCTCTAGACATCATAGCCACCATGAAGGATCATAGCCTCTGCTTATCAGAGTAGCTGGTAGGAGAAAATTTCCACATTGTAACTGGATTCCTGCAGGACAGAGTCAGCAGGAGGTCATGGATGGAAAAGTGACATAGAGCTGGTCTTGCTTGCTTGCTTACTTACTGAGCTCAGGCTGGAAATTGGCTCCATGAAAAATGATGCAGGGTCCTCAGGGCTCTGCCCAGTCCTTTCCATCAGTGCCACATCCAATGCTGAGCTTTCTGCAAGAAGGACTAGACAGACTTGTTAATCAAAACTGAAACAGGTGTCGAGCAACATTTGACGTTCCTGTCGCTACTAAGCACTGTCACTGCCTCTCCTGTGCTTTAACACTACCAGCACCAAAACCACCCGCTTTTTGTCAAGTCCTGATTTGCAGAAAATCAGCAGGCAAGACTTTGACTTATTGCTCCTGCTCATCTCTCAGCTATACTTACTGCAAATCAACCTTCCTTCTCCAGCCAGTGCCTCCAAGCAGGAGTGTGATGCAGGATTGAGGGTGGTGGGAGGTGGATGAGCAGCTGAAGGCTACAGTGAACAGACACCAGACCTGGATAACTGTCCATGGCAGGTCTGCCTCCACACAGCTGAATGTTTCTTAGTGGACAGAGGTGGAGAATCACCACCTTATGCCCCTCAAGTACAGCTTCCTTTATGCCTCGAGTTGTCCATTTAGGGCGAGCAGAGGGATATATCTGCGTAAAATACTTTTTGGTGGGATTTGGTGGCATTGAGGTCTCTTTCAACCCCTAATATTCTATGATTCTATGATTCTGGACTCCTCTGGACAGCCACAGCAGCAGCTGTTAAATTCCGGAGTGTGATGTCTTCCCCTAGGGCACTTGGGGACAGTGCTAGCCCAGGTCTTTTCCTTGATCTCTTTCTCATGTCTGATGCTCTGGTGGAAAGGACACATGCGCTCTGGGAAGGGCAAGACTCAATATAGTGATAAGGGAAATAATGAATCAATAGAGAAAAAAGTGAAGATAATAGCCTTCTGCAGACAGATGGAGAGACACTCTTTGGGGAATTAATCGTGATGCTTTCAAAATCAAATCTTCACATCCCATTTAGAAACAATTTATGAATTCATTCTTTCTTACACCTTGAGATTAAAAGAATGAAATAACTTTATGAGTGGAGGTTGATGACATGGTTGCTTGTGACCGTGAAGGCTGGATCTGATGACTGAGGTGTTCTCACGCTCCTTTGCTTTCCTGTTTCTGGACCTGATCACAGTGCAGCCAAGTGGTTATCGACCCCAACTCATGTGCACTAAACACTAAAGGGGACTGTGGAACATATTGGTCCACTTCTACACTGCAATACAGCTAACTAATGCCAAGGGACTTAGCTCCTAAATTTAAGCTTTTAAAAGGTTTCTGAAAATCTTGCCTATAACATACAGAAATAAATCAATTATTAAAGAATCCATTAGTCAGTTACTGCCCCATTAGCTTTTTGTGAGTTCATCTCTTTATAAGCGATTTCAAAAGGGAAAAAAAAATCCCACCCAAGTGATAAATGAACTATAATAAAGAGCTGAAAATAGCAGAAGAAAGTGAGAGCAGAATTACACTGTCAAATATCCCACCTGTAACTCCTTCCGCTTGATTTTGCAAGGAGCTTATTGCCACCTCCTGGCTGATGTGCTCTCTGATGACTGGAGTTGAAGCAGTTATTTTTATCACTAAAGTAAAAAAGCTGACGAATTCAAAAGGAAAGGTTTTTATTTAAGAAAAGACCCTTCCTTAACCTTCAGTGCTTGGTCAGTGGACCACAGAAAGGGAAGAACAGGTTGTGCCCGGACACACCTTCCCAGTTAAGCCCTTTTGCTCTCTCTGCTTGTAAGACGCTGCCTGCTCTGCTGAGGCCGTCTGCAGTGAGCTGCGGGTCACGAAACAAGACCTCAGCCAGCCTCACATACACGGAGAAGGAGCCACCACATAACTCTTCCCCTGACTCATGCTGGTCCCGTCATGCTTATTGTGGAACAGAAGCTTTAGGATAGATAGGGCATCAGGGAAAGGTACTGGTTTTGAGTAACTGAACAAACGCAGTGAAGATGCTGCTGTGCTTCAGCAGTGCAGCCTCGTGCATCGTAATAAAATTTGCCTTGAATTATCCTTGAAATATGGGGATGGTGAATGCTTCAGAGCTGCTTCCTTCACCCACCAATTTTGTTTACCAGACAACCATGCTGGAGCAAGCAATTAAAAACACCCAGGAGAGTTACGATGATGAAATTCAGCTTTACAATGAGCAGATTGAAAACCTTAGGAAGGGGATAGAGGAGGCTGAGAGGACCTTGGAGAAGTACACGACCGACTGCCGCCAGCTGGTGATCTACCAGCAGTCCCTGGAGAATGAGCTGGAACGGTACAAACGTATCATCGAGAACGAGGACAGCCGGTAAGGCCGGATTTCTGAACTCTCACAAAGAGGACAGTGATCTCTTTTTCTCTCCTTTAAAAAATGTATGTTTAAGAGTATCTGAGCCACCCAAAGCTATGGCAAATACCACGCTTTTCATTGGTAGATATCCAGGGACAGGAATCTATATAGATGCAAAATCTGGTCAAGCCTCTGTCAAGGAAAGGCTCAGAGGCATTTTGAGCTTCTCCTTTCCATGCAGTCTCCTTTCTATATCTTGTCATCTATATCGTGTCACTGGGTGGGGGTCAGGACCATATGAAACCAATTTGAACGCCCTCTCTCCTGCCCAGCTGTTAGGGAAGTTGCTTAGCAGGTTGGTCTCGAAGGGCTCAGACAAGGCAAATGTCCTGTAAAGCAAAGCACTCTTCAACAGCAAACCCATCCTTCGGGCAAGGGGGAAAAACCGGGTAGAATGTAAGAAATTTGCAGGGATTTGGCTTGTATTTAAATCTACGGAGGAGCACTGGCTCCCTCTTATGTTCACCATCAGCCTCACATGAGGAAAGGAGCTGGGCTTTCACAGCAGCGCCTGGTGCTGCCTGCACAGGCAGATGCAGAAGGGCCAGATCCTGAGTGCCCAAACCGCTGCTCTGGGTTGTCCAGAAGATGCAGGGGAAGGACACTCTCTGCTAGTCAACCTCACACTTGGGAACAGATATTTCATCACTTTTCAGCAGCGTCCCGTTTGGGACGCTGTATTCTGGTTGGGAGTATCTGAGCAGGGCGATTCTCAGCATCAAAAATCAAAACGTGCATCTCTTGCACTTCTACTCAGGGTGTATATTCTCCCTCCAGGCCACAATATTCTCTCAAATTCTGGAAAAGCAAACTGAAAAGGCCACAGATATAACAACTGGTTTGCATACAGGCCAACTTCTGAGTTTTAATTTTTAACCCTTAATACCACTGACTCCTTAAATGTTTTCCAAGGAAGACTGCTCAGTTTTCTTCTTGCCCTTCTGAAGTTAGGCATATGCAGGTAGCATAACAATGGCTACCAAATTTCATATTTTAGTGGCCAGCACGTACAACTTTTGCTGACCTCCAATAGATGTGGATTGTCTTTGCCCACTCAAAATCTTCCTATCCTTTCCAAGTCCTGTGCTAAATTACAAAACTGTTGCTATGAGTTTTAGCTACTGGTGGAAACCAGCCTAACTCTTGTGAAGCTGCTGTGGCTATGTTGATTTTCCTCAAACAAGAAACAGGCTTCCATCATCTCTTTGACTCGTCAACGCAGAGTTAATACATTTCTTTAACCTTCATGCTTCATTTTGTGCAATTTCACTTGCTCTTGATGGAAACGAGGTGGAGAGCTCTGACCAATGCGCGTCTTCTCCGGCAGGTTAAACTCTGCTATAGCAGGAACACCAGTCACACTCTTCACGCAGATCTATAGACCTGTCCAGCCTCAAGTTTCAAGGGGAAGAGGTAAACCTGTGACATGTCTTCCTGTGTCTGTCAAGAGCGGTATCATTGTATTTTAAGCTGTTTTTCCCATTTGTCTTCCATACAAATGCCAGCTGTGGCAGCCTAACTCCTGGCTTGCTGAGTAAATGGAATGATTTTAGCTTATCTCAGCTGGCTTTGGGACAAGCTGTCAAAGGCCAAAGCCACAAGCAAAAGAGCTTCTTGTCTAATTTCTGCAATTTACTACTTAGGCCAATCAATAGAGCAAAGTCAAAAGGCACCTGAAACTATGGGGAGCGCTGGGGGTTTTGTGCTGATCTGTTGCGAGTCGTTGGTCCACACTTTAGTCACATGCGAAATGCGTCGGGGAATGCTGAAGGCTGCAGGCAGGCAGAGGACAATTTCGGGGGGTCCTGTTTACATCCCATTGCCTGGTTTCCTCTGAATGGTGTTTCCTGTGTCATAAAATTGCTTATTAGAAGTAGGACACTTACTTATAAATGTGGTGACAAGGAAAGGGCCTGGACAAAACTAGTGAGGGTGCTCTTAACAGAGGAGTTGGTTTATAGAAAAGTGTTTTAGGTACTAACACATGAGATGACTTACTGGAGCTTAAATCCAAGAATCACTGGGGTTTAACTAGCAACAAATTGCCCTGAGAAAGGAGATAAAGGGTTTTTTTGGAGTGCAGCTGTAATTTTTCTAACTGCTTTGTGAACTGTAGCAGTTTTAAATATAATGGGTCTATAATGGTTGAGGCCAAATCCTCAGCAGCTATCAATAACCACTGTGCTGCAGAGTGTTGGTCTATATCTGCTGAGGATTCAGCCTGTCTCCAGCCACTCCTCTGTTTCCTACCTGCACGGTGAGCAGGGCACTTCATGTGCCTTGCTGTACCTGTGACATGGGACAAAACTGATACCTTGGGGAAAGCATCTTAACCTGTGCCCGTGTTTCCACATTTCCCGGTACCAGCCTCTGCCTGCTCTGCTCCAGTTGTTCGTGCCATGGAAATTAGTAGCCTGCCTGCGCTCCTGCTGCTGTTGTTGCTGCTGAGCTGCCATGGGGTCTCTGGCTAATGACTGTCTGGGACATCAGAAACACAGTCTGCTGACTTCCCTCTGTGTGAGCCTAGAGCTAAGTGTCAGTGTTCGAGTGATGCCAAAATGCTGCTCCTCAGCACCGCACTGCTGGCTGGGTGGCTCTTTAGTTCTGTGCCCACCGGCGTCTCAAAGCTCCCTCCTGACGTATCTTCCTGCATCTGCTCATACCCAAAATTGCCATGAGGGGATGTGCCTGGCTCACTCTTACCCACCCCAAGACACAAAGGTGAGGCATCCCCCTGGTGAGCATGTCTTCAGAAGGACTGGAAGTGCTAGTGATGACATTCACCTTTCCCGTCAGGCCTGGACTGCTCACCCAGCAACCCTGTGTTCAGTGGGAAGGTTTTAAATTGGGGTTTTGGGCTGTTTTTTTCCTCCCTAAACCCTAGCAGGAGTTGCAAAAGCCAGACAAGCTATTTCCACTTAGTCCTACGGCCAGGCCATGCCACTAAGTTTGGGCATCTGGCTTCAGTCTCTGCCTTAGGAGATGAGGTTTCCTGTCTAGTCAACAGAGCCAAATCCTGCCACAATGCCTGGGTGGAAGGTGCTGAGCCCGACCGCAGCAGCAGACGCTGAACACTCCTGCTGAGCATTAACATAGGCCTGATAAGTGAATGTTTTGTGCTGCTGCCTCTCTTACATGCACAGTTGTCCTGCATATGGCAGTGGCAACCTCTAGAAGCAAAATGGCTACTTGGCGAAGGGGGCCCACAGAAAAGAAGGGGCTGTTTAACACGCTGACAGAAGCTGTGCTCACGTTGGCTGCTGCATTCAGCGCTCCACCTGCAGCAATGAGGGTGAGAGGCGGTTCCAGCATCTGCAGCGACTGTGTTGAGAACTGTTTGTCGTTTGCTTTGTTTCAATTTTCCCCTAGATATCACCCAGGCCATGCAAGACATCGCCAGCGTGAAGCCCAGACAAAAAGCTCTGACTAAGAAAATTGCCAGGAAAAAGGAGCTGATCTCTAAAGACATAACTGATGGTCACTCGCCTGAAAGAATGTATGAAAGAACTCTGGAAGGTTTTGACCAAGATCAGCTGGAGGGGCATGAAGGCTCAGTCACATGTGAATCTGGGCAAGAAGGATTAGAACTTGATGAAAAAGAATTGGGCCCAGAGGATGTACCTGATGGAGCCCATATAAGTAAAGCCTTTGATAAATTATGTAACATTGTGAAGGAGAAAATAAGAGTCTTCAAGAAACCAGAGCCTAAACCTGATGCCCATCCCAAAGGGCGTTATGTGCTGGTAACAGGGGAGGAAAGATATGAAGAACCTTGTATCTTGGCCCCCTCCATCCCAGCTGGAGTCACAGTTTCCACCAGCAATGGGAAGGTGATGAATGGCGGTGACGTGGAGCCCATACCAGAGCTGCCAGAACCAGCAGAACCATCAGAAAAAGAGAAAGGGGATATCTGTGAAAGGAGGGAAGAGTTTGAACTCCTAGATAAACAGAAGGAGGAAGAGAAAGAATACGTGCTTGAATGGGGAAAAAAAACAAGAGGAAAGATTGAGCAAATCACAAAGTATCCGGACATCTCTGAGCCTGAGACAGTTCCTTCCCCTGGTCTGATAAGTCCCACTGAGCCAGGAGTCCTTCGAGAAACAGAATATGACCGAGAAGATAAGCAGGGCCTTTTGTTCCGGGAAGCAGGCTTACCTAGCTCCATGAGCTACGAGAAGGTGGAAGTGGTGGAGTCCATCGAAAAGTTTTCAGATGACAGAATTCAGACATACGAAGAGACAGCGATGATTGTGGAGACGATGATAGAGAAGACAAGCAAGAAGANGGCATAGTTATTAAATGACTAGGTTTTTTTTTTTTTCCTGATCGAATGATACAGTAGTGAGATTTTTGCTGTTTGGTATGGAACAGATTGATACCTTGATGGCAGTTCTGTCTGTTGTAGGCTCTCCTTTGGTGCAATGACCATTAAGAGTGCTCCAGGGCAACAAGTGATAATAGGCACATCCTATGCAACTGATTTTCATGATTAGGACAAGTTGAAAGTAATTATTATTACAGAGCTGCCTGGCTTTCCACCATATCGGGGACAAATTTGCATATTCCTCAACTGCTCCTATAGCTGCCGTATGAGTCCCCATCTCTCAGACACCTGCAAATGTTAATTTGTGACATCTGGTTCATTTAATAAAAGTTTTGCCTTCTACTGAAGATACCCACTGTGGATTTGTGTTGCCTTTGCCATTGACTGATAGCTCCTACTAGTAAACGTCAGCTGACTGGGCGTGTAGGAGTTTTTCCAGGGGAAGGGCTGGAAACCTTTGAACTATTTCAAATCGTTCTCAGTAACAGTCTTTAAATAGAGAAGAGCATGGCAGACCCTTATTTTTGGATCAAAAGACAATCTCTTTGTATTTGAAATAAGCTCTTACTGCATATCTTCTCAGAACACCGCTTGAAATCCCACCAGAGTGGAGGATAACCTTTATAAATATACTAAAGGCACTATTGGTCCTTCACCAACACAACTAAGGTATTTACAAATGGCAACAAGCTTTTGAGCAGACTGCAGCCAACTCAAAAACCTTGTGTTTTGGTATTTTTCATGTTAACTAGTTCCTCGGCCTGTAGCGTTCCTCAGAGTTTTAATACTGCCACGGAATCCTGTCGCAGCCCAGTCCCCTGCAGCCCCATGGGGTTCCTGGACTAAAAGGTCCCCTTGCCTGGGGAAACAAAAAGGAACACTTCTGGCAACAGCCTCTTGCACGTTCCAGAAACCTTTGACTCTCTCAAAAAAAAAAAAAAAAAAAAAAAAAAAAGAGGAAAAGAAATCCTTCACTTCTGTATGTGTAAATACTGAGTACCATGTAAAGTGCTGATGCGTACAACTAATGCCACTCAAGTGAGCGCCGTATTGATGTGCTTTACTAGCTTGGGCTCTGCATGTTCCTGCTCTAATCCCATCCCTGTTCTCAAAGTTTTCATTTCAGCTTTCACCACTGTTATGCCTTTTCTGTCTCATTACTCCCGTTAGGCTAAATATCATTTGAGCTGTTTGTTTTGTTTTGTTATTACTGAGTTCAAATCTATCTACTGTGGAGATAATGTCTGGTAAGATGGCACATTTTCTTTGAAACCGGGACAAGTGAAGCACATAGTCCATTTTATTCAGGATTTTCTGCTGATGCTGTTTTATTTAACTGCTTGTGGGAATTTATGCCAGCCATGGCATACTGGAGAGTGTGTGTGTGTGTGTGTGTGTGTGCTACTTTTCAACTTAATTTATTAACAGTGTAAATAACCGCAGAGAAGGGATTTATCACTGCATATGCAGGCCACGCTGGGGAGCTGGGAGCAACTGCCCAGCATAACTGCTGGTGAAAGCAGGTTTTGACTATTGCGAGAGAAAAAAAACAAAACAAAACCACAACACAAACCCAAAAACCCAACTGCAGCAACAGGAAGTCTGTTTAGTAATTCTGTCAGGAAACAGGGTGTCATCAGAGTCAGGCAGTACTTAGACACAACTGGGTTATTCAGTCCCCACCCACCTGATTTCACTGCAATACAAAGAACTTAACGTTCTGAATACAAAAAGCCTTAGGCAATGGCAAGGAGGCACCACTTCAGGAGAATCTGGCTTAGGTGTCCAATATGTGAGTATTGTCTCCTGCCACCTTCATCTATTTTGTGTTGTGGTATCATCACCACTCTTTGTTACCGACAGTAAAAAAAAAATGTTAGGCTGATGCTCGTAAAACTTGTTCACCAGCTGTGCAGTATAGAGAAAGAGAAAAAAAAATAAAAAAATATATATATATATCACTCCTCAAGCAGTTTGGTGGCACATGCTCTCAAGGACCTCACACACTGTACAGCATAAGCAGCAACCTGAGGTGCAAGACTTGACTCAAGCTGGTGCTGAGCTGCACCACAGACAGCAGACGAACCATGAAGAACTAAGGCCTATATTCTGCTATGCTCTCTGCCCTGCCTTTCACAAACATGCCAGTTGCCCAGTAATGCTACAGCTGATGGGCATCTGTCTGTACAGTTGTATGAACATGAGATAGAAAAACCACCAGGATTCCAGTGCTCATGACAATATTGAAAGGTGTAGTAAAATTCATGATTTAGGAGCTAACTGCTGCCTTAAACGCAGGTGCTAAATGAACTGTTGAAATACTAATGCTAAAGTGTAACAGCCAAACACTTGTGAGCACCTACTCAGCAGCACCTGGACTGAGACCTACGGTATTACAGGCACATTCTCAACTCTGTGGCACTCAGAACTAGATCAGGAGGTCCCCTGACAACTTTTACTGCTTCAATTATGAGAAGAAATTATAAAATGAAATGTATTCTGTGTCATAGGAATATGTGAGCTCAAAAGTGTGGGTAGGAAGTGGGCGTCAGGGGATTTATTTATTTTTTATTCTTTTTTTGTGGCTCAAAGTGCTCCTAACAGAAGAGGAAAGAGCAGTGGCAGCATTTCCTTGGGGCCAAAACTGTTTATGAAATGCAGTGCAAAAGCGTCCCTGTCTTGCTCCCCGTCCCACTGAGGGCAGCAGTTTGGCACCCATGTCACTGTGTGCCTCACAGCCAGCGGGTTTGAAGCACCTACGTAATAGCCAAGGCTTTGCCGAGTCTGCAGCCTTAATCTTTACATCCCAGCGTATCACAGAGTTATCGTAAAGCCTGGTTCTCTTCAGCTGTTGCTATCAACACTTCTGGAGGACCGTGTTTATCTTCTCAGTATCCAGCATATGCGAGCTATAAATTGTCAGTGTAAAAAGGCGAGGCGTGGGAAGCGGTCCCGCTTACAGCAGCGTTATTCGCTCCCATAGACCTTCGGCTTGGCAATGATGATAGGACCTGCCAGTTTACAACAGCACTTTATTTTACTTGTATTAAAAAACATCATCACAGGGCTTCAGTTAAACACTGGTCATCTGTTTCAAATTCTGAGCTTCGTTTTCCCCTTTATTGTAAGTACCAACAAATTAACTTTATTTTCCATCAGCAATACCACAAAAACTTAGTCTGACTGGACATATTTTTCAGCAATCCCCTGATACAAAAATCCTGAAGAATTTGAAGTAGATCTCTATATTGTATATACACTTAGCTTTATATAGACTTATATCAAAACTCACCATTTCTGTATATCACTTATTGTTATGATCTTTCACTTAACAAATTATGTCAGCATTATGAAAATATGAACAACCATCTAGTTATTTTGCTGCTTTATAAGATATTTAATGATTGAACAGAGAACTGCAAATTACATGAATGCAATGGAAAGTCATGTACATGGTCATTTCAGATTTCCACATGGACTTTTCTTATTCTAAAACTTTTTCCACAATTAAGAAGTCCTTCAAAAGCTTCCAGTTACCTCTTTCTTTGAACACATACACACAAAAAGTTATGATGTGCGTATATGTATTATACATTACATACCATATGTAATATAAGCAAATGTACATATCATATAATCCAAATATACATATTGTATGTAATATATGTATATATACAGAGAGAGAGATACCACAGGTGTGTCATATGTATTTAGACATACAGGTGTATGCATAAATATATATATATATGGTAAATCCTTCCCTCTGATACGTATACGCTGCTCTTTCTAGGAACTGGGTGCCTCTCACGGACACCTGCTGCCATCACCGCCATACCTTCTCTTCCAAAGGCACAAGCAAACCTGTCCCTGACTCATTTAACGCCAGTGAGTTTGACTCGTGCCTCATGAACTCCAGTTCGTGCTTTGAAACGGCCCCATCTTGTCCTTGGGTTAAGTTTTAAATTGCCACATTAAACACGGTTGGCACTATAACGGATTTGAACGAATAACCAAGTCTCTTTACAAATACGGGGTCCTGCCGATGCCTGCTTTGGCCCAGTGTCTGAAGGGATGGCGCGTGCAACAAGGAACCTATCAGTAGTGTGAGGCTGCTTGACTTGGCTTTAGAGTGTAACTCACACAGACTTTGAGCAGGCTGAGCTACTTGGTTTGCATTTGGGTTTGTAAAGGAAAAAACAGTTTTGTGGTTTTTTTATGGAAAGATAAAAGATGGATATTCGCTAGAAATAATAGCATAGTTTATACATTCTTAAAAGTGAAACATGTCCACCATATAACCTTTGGGTTACATTTTAAATTTGTTATATAAATACTTATTGACTGTGTTTCTACTACTATGCACCTCATCAGCCAGGACAACTCTTACTAAACCATTTTAGATTAATACTCTGCATATTAAAAATACATAATAAAGTTCTAAAACTAGTCACTGATAAAAAGCAGATCTTGGATCCTGCAAAGATCCAAAGCACCCACTTAAAATTAGCATTTGAGTAGGTCCACTGATGGCCGTTACTGTAAGTGCCTAAATATTTGCAGAATCAACACCCTTTATTATTCAAAGGTTAAATTTTGGATCTCACACCTGAGAATGTGTAGTGGTTGCTACCATGAGTAATTCTCACCAAGAAGGATGTTGTGTCTTGTGGCAATAGCCAGAGAGAGACTGACTTTACTCGTGGTATGAAAAGTGAAGGTGGGACTAACTCGTTAAAAAGCAAAGAGCAACGATTACCAACAAATCTTCCCAAACATACTACATTTTATTTCCCAAGAAAGGCAACTTTGCATTACACATTAATAACTTAGGCATATTTTCATCCTTAAATATATTTTACAACATAAAAATAACAAATCTCTATTTTTAAAAATGAAATTTGAATTAAAAAAAAAAGTTGCTTTGGGGCTGAAACCGTGTACTTCCAGTATCTCCCACAGCAATTTACTGACAGCCAGGTTGTAAACCCCAGAAAACAGGGGGCTGTGGCTAGAAATGCTAACACAGCCTCATCTTAATCTCGCTATAGAGATGAGCAGATGCACTTTTACACACAGCTTGCCAGAAATCCTACAGCTCATTTCCTATGTGCTTGTTCTACTGTAAGATGGCAGATTGATTTAAATTGCCAAAATTAAAAAAAAAACAACAGACACCAACCAACCAAAAAACCCTGAAACTTGTGCTTCTAGAATGCCCTGACCCTGTTTGCAAAGCACTTTCCCCTGTCACCCGGCTTTGGCATCGCTTTGCCTTCCTTATTGCGTGCCTGTTGATCTAGTCTGTGGCTGTGTTGGCGACTATGTTGTGTAAGTGTATACACGAAAGAAAACTCTCAAAAGAATTGGATTTCTGCAAATAGGATTGGTATATTTTCTTCATCTCTGGATTATTTCTTTCTGTAGGGTCTAGTGCTACTTTGGTTGAATCCAATAGGGAAAGTTTCACTCGAGTCAGTGATGCAGAAGGAGCTGCTAGACGTTCAAAGACCTCTCCAGCCAACCTCTTTGTGATTCCTCTCTCACAACAATTTTTAAAAATGTGCCCATTATCACCAACTGCCAATGTTAAAATTAACTCTTTTGTTTGTTTTTTTGTTTTGGTTTTTTTTTGTTGTTGTTTTTGTTTTTAATACAAATAACATTTACCACAAAAATAAGAAGGGAAAAGCCATCAACTTCTTCGCAGGTTATTACCTATTTGTATGACACAAAAGAAAAATCATTTACAGTCACAAACTGTACATAGTATTCGATGGGGGCCAATATGTGTGTGGTGTAGAGTAAAAAAAAGGATTGCGTCAGTGGTAAGGAAAATAATTTTTGACAAGATAGAAGACTTTCAAATCAAGAAAGTGATTAACTTGGCTACAGAGACGATCATTGTAATATGTCTAACACAGAGGTTTGGATAGTAGAAAGGTGATTAGAGGGACCTGGGGAAGGAAAGACACCGTCATGCAGAACAGCACTAGTTCTTGCTCAGTATACTCTTCAGGCTTCTCTCCACTGCTTCATCTAATTCTTCTTCCAACTCTTCCTTCTTGGACATGGCCAGTTTGGACTGATAATCCTTTACTATTTGGTCTATATATGGTGCGCTCTGAGTCCCGTGCAGCATCAGTGTCCACTCCTTCAGCACGCCCCGCTGCGGCAGACTGCCGACAAACCCAATTTCTAGAGCCCAGGTGCCTCGAGGGTCTTCTCCCCAAGTGTGTGTGGTCATAAAAGGCCACTTGTCAAAACCCACCTTGGAGTCATCATCCCTGGGGCGTCGGCTCAGTAAAATGGACTTGGTTCCCATTGGTGAGGTCATGTTGATGTTGAGGTCTCCTCGCCTAGTGGAATTCACAGTTATAACTGCTTGGACGTGTTCAAGGTATCGGACAAAGTTTTCCTTCCCCTCACAAGCATCAGTTGTTAGTGTGAGGACCAACTTGCCACTTGGAGGTATCTTTCTGCGGGTAAAAGACAATGGAGCAAATTATAAGGATATGCACAGCACGACATGGGTCATGCTAAAACTGCTGGATTTTGGTGCCTCACAGAAAAACCCGTACTATTTTCCTTATGAATACATGGAAAAGTAAGGAAATGATAGTTACAATGTTCTCTTTTTAGGAAACTAAATCAACACCATGATTTGAAATTACATTATGAAATCTGCACGTACAGCGAGAAGGAATAAAATTAAGAAATACATACTGCTATTTGAAAAATATTAGCATATATTTAATAGCTGCCTTTACTTATCACTGCTGTATTGGGTAATTGCACAATAATGTGTATATTCAGGAAAATCATGAGCAGTCTGTCATGTCAGACAGTCACCTTAGAAGACAGTGGCAAATGACTGTCTGGAGTCAGCAGCAGCCAGTTGCACAGTATTTTGGTGCAGTCGTGTTCAAGCCTACATCCTTCTTCTGATTCGGAAATCAGCACAAACACGGGATCCCGGTTTCAGCTCATTTGAGAAATATTTGAAAAATATTTTTCCATGAAAATTGCTATCCTTGAACTGCTCCAGTACAGGAACACACACACATGTACGCATCTGTACCTTGAGAGTGGACTATAACAAAAACTATTCCCAAGAAGTTAGACCTGCAGCTGGAACACAGGCTTAGTCCCACTACGTTTATTTTGCAAGGACCCTGTCACCAAATGGAAACTGGATCGCCGTTCTCAGCACGCAGGGCTCCTTAGCTGGAAAGTGTCAGACACCTGAGGATGCACCACCTGGAAGTTAGTGTGCAAGAGGAGAAAACTGCTTCACACCTGGACTGTGTGATCACTCACAGCTGTCAATGGTCTTACCAATGTTTGTCAACAGCATCGATTACACACCAAAGGAAGTAACATCATACTGGTTGGTGCTCTTGGCTCCCCACGTGCCAGGCACCTGCAACCACCCATGTTGTTGAGGGAACCTGGGATGCAGCAGCATTTCCACAGCATGCCTCCAAGGCCGTCAGGAAGTGACAAGAGCGTGCCAGGGCAGAGTAAGGTGCATGGATGCCTTTATAGCTCTCACAGAGGAGATCGCTGTGCACCAGGCAGTCTCGCTCGGGATCTCGGCGCAAAGCCCCAGGGCACTGGCACCTGGCCCGGGAGCAGCACCCTGCCAGCATCTGAGGCTGCTGAGCGCCAGATAAACCCCTCAGGGTCAGGATGCGACTGGCAATTACCAGTTGCCTCTGAAACTGGTTGGCAAAATACATGGGAAACGTAAGCAAAATTCTCTGCATCTTCACCATCAGCGTGCTGCGAGCACTGGGACACTTTTCTCTGTCTAAAAGAAATACTTGAAAGACAAGAATTACTGCAATCATTAAAAAAGGGAGTAAGTCACAAAAGACTCCAGTCAGCTTGTCACTACCTCTCCCAGTGGCTTCTCCATGATCTAGGTTTTGCAGTAAAATAAGAAAGAGTCCCTTTTAAAGGGCATTGATTGACCACACTGTGGTAATGAATCCCTTCTTTTCAGAAGAAGTAAGTACCAGTCTTTTCTCTTTGCTAATGAATCAGTGCATTCTTCAGAGACCAAGGAAAGCGTTTCATTCAAGCCTAGCTTCCAGGAATTCTCCTTTCCTAGAGATGAGCTCCAGGTATCATAGCTTAGTAGATCACTAATTGGCTCAGGCCAGTCTCTATCCTCCTTTCTTGGGAGTACATGCAGACATTCGGGTCCAGGTTCTCAAGGCATTTAAACACCCACTTTAAACTGAAAAATCTGTATTGTTCTGAATCTTATGTATGCCCTGGAACAGAAGCCGATACAAATATTGTATAGCTAAACTATTTGAGCATGTAATTATAATCACTTCAAGCTTTATTTTGTGTGCCAAAGCACAAGGCAAACACACTATATGTCAGCCAGAAGTGAAGGATCATTATCTCAGAGGTGCCACATGCTTGCGGTTTCTCCGCACAGGAAGCATCGTCCTCAAAGCAATCTGATTGCACGTTGTCTCGCAGCAATCTCACACAGCAGGCAAGGCTATGCCAAACAGTGCTTCATTCCAAGAGTTGTGATAAGTGCTTTATATCTCCTCCAGTAAATGAGGGGACACCTCAGTGTGAGTCTTCTATCTATCAACATCACAATCCAAAGAAATAAGAGCAGTGTTACCACTCCATCTGCTTTGCAGACAAGCCTGACAGCTGCAGACAGCTTTTCTCTCCACTTTCTTAAGTGCTGCAGTGCAAAAGTTATCTTACCTCTGAAACACAAGAGAAAAGGCTTGCTCTGCTTCTCCCTTTTCTATTAATCAGAACCCAATACTCTCTGCTTTGCTAGACTAATTGCTAGAGCCCAGGAGAACTTCCCCAGAGAAACAAGAACAACCAGAGGTGGTGGAAAAAGGCTGACAGGAAAGGAGCAGAAGAGGAGATGGGTTTTCCACACCTTCTTTTTGCACTGCTGCCCAACTGTGAGATAGATATATATATATATATAAGCCAGATACATATTCACTTGTGCATGAAGTGCAGCACCCAGTTAGGGATGTGCAGACAGTGTTAACGACTCTCTAGAAGCACACTCCCTGTTCCTCAGCTAATGGACTATGATGTTCTAAATCAATTTTGTATCTCCCTGAACTAGCTAGATTCAGACTTGTCTATTTTTTTTTCTTTTTGATAACCCAACAAAAATCCCTTTTCAGGGAAAGCTGGTCTTGCTCATAAGTGTTTCTACACGCAGCAGAGAAATCCTGCACTTTAAATACTGACTGCTTTCAGCACACTGTATATTTTAGGCTGTCAGTTCTCTCCTAGCCTGTTTCTATTGACAATGCTCCTGCGGTGCACAGTTCTGTATCAACTACTCACCTATCTAAATCTGTATTGAATATGTATCTTATATATACAAATAGCCATACTTATATAAACATATATAGAATATATAAATAAAATGTTGCTCCAGCAAGGCTAAACTAGAAAACTAACCCAATTATCCATGGCAGAAATGCAGCCTTCATTTCCAAGGAACCTCTGGAGATGCTGAGACTTCAGTTTTATTTACAGTGCAATTAAAAAAAAAAAAAAAAGTAGATGTTGCAAGTCATGATGTTTATTATCTCCTGTCAGTGACATTTTCACTGGAAGGCATAAATATTATATCAGTCCTATTAACATAGAGATGTGTGGGGTAGTTATAGGGGCGCACCCATACAGACCACGCACTGAGATTACACTGCGGAGTTCGGAGGTTTAGGTGGTGACTGACTTGGCTGAACTTTACAAATCCGTGTGCTGTAAACACAAAGCCTGTTCCAGGTGCTGCTCTCAAAAGACACCTCCACGAGGCAGCGTATTTCTCAGCTCTGGAGCTTTTGGGGCAATGACAGCTATAGGAAAGCTTTACTGCAGTTCCAGATCCCTGGGCTGGAGGAAGTGCACCATCACCTCTGCTTTTCTGTCTGTTCAACAGCAGAAGTGGGATAGAAAAACAAAGACAAGAGGAGATAACACTACACTTGGTCTGTTGCCAGAACACCCCTACCACATTGTCTAATGTATGGAGCCAAGCCTACAGACCCAAATTTTCTCTCTTTCTCTAGGATGATCCCCATTTCAATAAATAGGGATGCACTACGATAAACAAGATTATTTGTCTGCATTCAAATTATGAATAAACTAGAGACAGCTCAAAGTTATTTTCAGCACCGTCTCGTTTGTTTCCTACCTGTGAGTGTGCATGTGTAGGCCAGATAAATTAAAACTTAGATCTCAGCTGCAGAATCTTGGATCCTGCAAATACAAACGCAACTGGAAGGCTGGGAAAAAACTGACTCTGCCTGAGCTATGTGCCAGGGTGGCATCCTGGTTTGCTTTCTTTTTCCAATACAATAATGATGCCTTCAAAAATGGCACTGAAAAGTCAAATCTCATATTATGTAGACATAAATTGGTCATTATTAGGTTAGCATTTCATATAACTGAATTGAACTATAACTGTTGCAGTCAATTAGTATTAATTCATGTACTTGTTGACTCATTCATTTTAGCACATGAAGGTAAATCAGAAAATAATTTGACTATCTAGCTTGCAATTAGAGATTTGAAGAACATAAACCAAACACAATTAAAAGCTGTAGCGTTCAAACTGCATCACTGGTACCTGTTGATTGTTTCAGTCTTCTGGAGATAAAACTGTCTGCTGGAGTATGTTACAAGGAGACAGGACCTGGCTGAGAGATGGTTCATGTGGCTGGCAGCAGTGTATGCAATTTACAGTGCCAGCTTCCCAGATTTTCTCTTGTGCACAGGTTCTTTATTCAACAAAACTTTGGCACAAACATACATTAAGCACCCAGACAAAATGGATGTTGCTATTAATGCTAGTGGCGCTAGCAGTGATGACACAGATGACCTCTGGAATGCACTCCTCCAGCAAAGCAGGAATTGAAAGATCATGTAATTTATTTTATCATCTTCTTGAAACATCTGGAATGGTATTGGTAATGTTAGGCTTTCTTAGGAAAAAATATTCATTATTTTTCTTTGACTATCTATGTCTTTGTCACCACGTCAGCATGCTTGTGGTCTCCTAAATGCCTGGAAGACGCCAAACATATACACTAGACTCTTCACTTACTCAGGTTCTTGTATTGACCCTCCAACGCAATGGAATCTCTCAGGAACAGTCTTCCAGTCTTTTGCCATCTTAACCATTGCTCCTGCATCTAGGACACCATAGCCAAACAAATGGTTGAATTCCAGCCCAACGCCATTTCTACGCCATTGATGAACCTCATCGTGAAGCTGGTTCCTCTTGGAGGTGAGCACTGTCAGATGCTGCATGTCTCTCCATGTCAGATCCAAGCTGTGGACGAGCAACAGGGAAAACAAACAGCACAGTATTTCCAAGAAGATATTAAAGAAAGATAAGGTGTTTGAATAAGCCTTTTAGTAAAATTTCCTTCTGTGAATCACACAGAAATTGTATTATCTATGCACATATCAATAAAAAAACATGTTGATTTCAGTGGGAACACAAATAGGTTTTAATTGTATAGCAGTTCCCCCAAATATATTTCCCAAAATTGCAAAACCATTTCTGATTATTTCTCTGTTCTTAAAAACAACTACTTTCAACTACCATGCAGCTTTTAAACTAATAAAGCAACTAGGATATTATATGAGATCCTGAAAAGAATACAAAAAGGAAAGGATGATGACAGAATTTCACCTAGATTTCCTCTTAAATCCTGCTCTTTTTTCCTTGCCTGCTCCTGCTGCTTTTCCTGTGGACTTTCCAAGATTTGCACAGAGAAGCCCCGATCTGATGAAGCTGATGAGCTATAACAATCACGGTCTTAGCAATTTTGGTAGTCTGGGAATATGGATATAGGGCTGTGGGTGGCTGTAGGGTTTTATTCCAAGTTATGGTAGAGGTTTGTCACCCATGATATACTAGCATGGATGGATGCAGTAAAATAACATTTGTCTAGATTCCATGATCACTTTTCATCAGCAGCTCTTGTCTTCCTAGATTTGCAGTGATTATGATGACAGGAAGGGCACTTACAAGTTATTCTTCTGGAAGCTTTAGAACTGACATTCTAATTCTATATAACTAAAGCTACTCCAGTTGTTTTATGATGAACTCTTTCAACATTACAATATGCCTGATTCAAGGCATCAACCTAAAAGGATCTGCTTTTCAGCTTTCCGTGCCCCAAGTAATAAGCCTGTGTGTATGCTGAACGTACATCAGAATAGCCAATTATTGACATTTTTCCAAGGTGACACAAGATAGCTGAAAACTAGATATCACTTGCATCATTCTTACTGAAATTTTCTAAGAGTTGCTGCAAATCTTAAACCCATACTTCCCATTTCACAGACTGGTCCGGTTTTAGAGACGTCAGACATATACTGTGTATGACTTGAGAGACATATTGCAGGCAGCAGTGGTCTGTGTGGGAAATGGTTGGCCACTCCTGTGAAGGCTGGTCTAACTCACCCAGGGTGGTTCTAAAATTGAGGTTTAATAGAGCCAGTCTGGAAGGACACAGGAGACACTAACAGTTCTTTCTAGCTTCCTCCTGTCCCTGCCCTTCTTCTCAGCAAAGGCTAGAAACCTGATTGCAAACAAGGGGTATTAGTCTAATTTCTGCTCCTGATAGTTTGATTAAGAGTAAATCCAGTCCTCATGGATAGCCAAATGAAAAGGAATGGCAATCATTACCGAGCAAATGCTTTCTCACATCACAAAATAATTTAACACAAAGTAAAGAGGTGGAATAGCTTATTGTAAGGAAAACTTTCCCAAATCATTAGAGAAAAAAATAATGAAGTACAATATACAGGAGGTCTCCAATGTCATGAACAGCATGGAGGTAGTAAATAGACAACAAATACTTCTTTTTTTCACATAACAGAGCAATTACATATCACAAAAGCAAATTACCAGCAATGGGGTAAGAAAAAAAACCAAAGGAAACATTTACCACCACCACTGCCAAGAAATATTACTGTGGAACTGATTGCCACTGGATGATACAGATGCCAAATATAGACAAGTTGAAAAAGAGACAAACAAATCCAAGGAAGGTAAATCTGCCTGTGGCTATTAAACAGGATAGGCTGAGCTCTCTCCCCAAACCACTGATGGCCAAAGCTGTTGCTGAAAGATTGTTCTTAATTCCCATTCACTGTACTCTCTCCTAAGCATCCACCATCGCAGACGGTACACGGCACGAGATGAACTCCTGCCTGTAGGCTGGACATTCCACACTGGATATGTGGAGAACTGAAACAATCTCTCCTTCCAAACAGTGCTGGAGAAGATGAGTCCCTGGAAGCAGTGGATAGAGAGCACATAGTGAGGGTGAGTCAGCCAAAATGTAGCTGCTATACGGCTTTGGCCGGACGGCCACTCCATCTGTCAGCTACCGCGCATGTCACTACTGCAGCAGGCAGCTTGTTTGCTGCTCGTTCTAGCCTCTTGCCAGCTTCTATGATGAATGACATTAAACAAACCACAGGCCCTCTCCTCTCTAGAGCTCACAAGGAATTTCTCAACAGCATACTTAGCCTCCAGGGCCAAGGCAAACACTCCGGCTGCTTCAGGGGCAGCTGCAGACGTTCCTGAGTGACGCAGGGTGCAGTTGCCATACAAATCCGTTGTAGCCTGTAATGATATTAGACATAATTAATGAAACCAGCTAGTTCATTTTCCTTGTAGCTACAGACAGAAAAATAGAGAAAGTGCAGTTTGTGGCTTTGCCACGGAGTAATTGTGTGGTTGCTCCTAGGGTCTGTTTTCTTCTTTAGAATCGTGTATCAATATAAAAACACAGGGAGACAGTTACAG
Source organism: Baryphthengus martii (assembly GCA_013396935.1). Classification (NCBI taxonomy): domain Eukaryota; kingdom Metazoa; phylum Chordata; class Aves; order Coraciiformes; family Momotidae; genus Baryphthengus; species Baryphthengus martii. Next base: position 1,351,035 of record VWZK01002457.1, on the reverse strand, counting down.
ACATGTGAATACAAGAATAAATCATGATGTAGAAAAACAATGTTCATTACTACTTAGAACTCATAAACTCATACAGATGGCATTTATTTCCTATAAACACAGTTTAACCAAAGGCCTTAAACTCCTCTGTGGTTATCAGAAGGACCTGAAAGTAGAATTGTTAATAGTGTTGAGCTTTCTAACATTTGTGCAATTCCAGAACTAACAGCAGCACCCGGTTATCTTCTGTGTAGATCAGTCACTAGAAGAGACCAGAAGGAAACCTCGGAAATATGTTTTATGACAATAATTACAAAGGTGCCACAGATCTTCTTGGCTGATATCACAGAGCTGGTATCAAGACAGAAATGAGTATTTTTCCTTCTGCTACTGCACATGGGCATTTAGGATGATGTGTGGTTTCTGACTTGACACAGGGCTATGGAAAATGTATAACAGCTTTTGGCAAAAGCTAACTTTGAGCTACTACACCCGAGTTCTCCACTCTGAACAAGCGTCCTGGCCAGTCTGAGGGTGCTCAAGGGCAGTGATCAGTATGGTGGAAGAGAATCCAAACTACACATGAATAGAAACCATGTTATTTTCCAGTTGCAGGTATGGCCCTGTAGGGTATTTCAGCATGATACTCCGTACTGCTCGGTAAGAGACTAGGGGTGATCTGAACCCCTACATTTCTCCATTAGGTGACTGAATGTCTTTCTGTGCAGCTTGTAGTACAGCAGAAGTCTGGTTCATGACTGCTCTGCCAGTACAAGTACATGATCTCAGACGTTGACAATTTTAATTAAGACTTTTACAGAGACCTTTTGTCACACTTTCCTCTGGAAAAAGTGCGATCAAATTTCTAAACCTGGTTTCTGATAAAGAAAAGCACCAACTACATGAAGCTCTAAGAGATGGAAGATCATTGCAGTTCCCAATACTAATCACACATCTCCTCAGCCAACGGTTTTGGCACCATCAAGTACTGCAGATAAGAAAATATCCATCTCAACAAAGAACCATCTGCTGCTCTAGAGCTGAGTTGTAGTTGGTCGTGGGAGTGCACAAAGACAGCAGGAACAGCACAATAATATCTGGACTTACCACACCAGCCTCCGGATTTCTTTTCCTCCCATTACTAAAGGTGGAGGCTAAGGTTGAAGAGCAGCTTTCATCATATAGAGCTGTCCGTCCATCATTTATAGCAGAATTGATGGAGATCGTCCACATGCTCGATGCATAACCATCACAGTTACAGTCATCGTAGCTGCCCCCATCTCCAGAGGCCCAGACATAGATGCTTCCTTTGCCACCCCTGCCCTGCAAAAGGGGAAAATCGACCCTCTTGGGTTAAATTGCAAATAGAAGGTAGCAACTACTTTGCACAACACATCGAATTGTAAAGCTAGGCATCTGCAGAGGAGAAAATGGCTGCAAATAAAATATTCATCAACCTTAAGTTGAAATAACATGGACTTCTGCAGATTATTAAATGTGGCTGACTGCAGCCACAGCCAGTTCCATAACCTTATGTACGTAGAGTACTTCCATTTATCTCCTCTTTTGCTTGACGCTCTGAAGGCTCCTGTGCCAGATGCTAAGATATTTTATGGGTTCATTAGTGTTTATGTCAAGGTCTACATGCTAGGAGGAAAGCGTTCTTTAAAAGGGATATAGGTCATCTCACATGCTGGGTTTGTAAGATCAAATTAGGTTTTGGTAATAGATAAAAAACTCTGTAAAACTGGCACCTTTTTCTCTCAATAGATTTTTCTCCACAGGTATCACTGACTCAGAGCTGTTTTTCTGACAATCCAGCTTCTACTACTAAGCAGAAAATACAGTTATGAGACTGTATAAATCCTCTACAGAACCGTGATCTACCAATTACACTGAGAAGGTGAGAGATGGATGGGAGAAACTGAAGCTGAAGGATGACTATAAAGGCTTCCCATTATTTAAGGGAAAGAAATCCATATCTTCTCCCCAGCTTCCAGATAGGCAAGGTGTAGGAAGGGATCAACTCAGCTCCTTCTCATCCCATACTGAAAAAGAAGTCGGCTCTGCCTGGAAGAGGGTTAGACTTGAGAACCTTAACACTTGGGAAAAGATCAGTGGTACAGAACTCAAAGCTCAGATTTCCCACTGATTCCAGCAGAGCCACCATTTCTCTCTGTTTAGTCCAATGTAACCCAGCATTTACTTTCAACAATGCCAGAAGGATGCAAGGCCTCAACATACTGTTTATATGCCCTGGGTAGAAGGTAAGAAAAAAATCTCTTCTGGCCTCTTCATCATCCAGCATAAAACAGAAGTTAGAGAATATACAAACATAGCAACCTACAATGGTATTTTAATAGGGAACCTTTTACTGCTAGGAATTTAAATCAAATCTGAGCACCCAGCAGTAGCTTCTATTTTTCACCATATCCCACTGAACAGAGCAACCTCATTATTTCAAGCACATTAGTGAGCTGCATTATAATCCACTGACTTGCACAGCAGGTTTGCTGCCACTGGGGTACATAACATCTCAGGACATAGATTTTCATAATAAAGATGATGACTATGAAAAAGCTTATTGAAATCACTCTAAGAACTCCCATAAAGATCTGACTTCAAGCATTTGAGTTTTAAGGGTGAAGGATATTGTCGCAAAAATATATACTCTAAGAACAAAATAATTCCAGCAAATTACTTCTAAAAAATAAAAAAGACCAGCATAACAAGAACAGTTATGTCTTTTTTCCTTTGACTTTTTCCATATCCCGCTTTGTGCTCTGGCTGCCATTCGCCTACAGGGCCCAAACTTGGGCTTTCGACTCACTTCAGAGGCTATATCCCAAGCTTTCCCAACATGCCCACGTACAACATCACACCACTTTGTTACCATCTGCCTCCTTTGGACAGCCTCGGTGGCAGTTCTCTGTCAGAGACAGACAGACATCTCTGCCTGTCCCAAAAAGGCAGAGAGCAGCTGGCTGTTGGTGTCAGAACCGGGACATTTAGCATATAAGGATCCGTTCTTAAATAGTTTTTTTCCTCTCCTCCTAAAGCAGAGGCAACGCTTCATTTTCATGTGATAAATTCACAAAAGCAGCTTGGTGCCTGGAAGTTAACCTCTGCAGAGTTCGCCACAGGAAACCGGCTTTGCCCTGCTCAGTAAATTGTTCCACGCTGCCAAAACTGGGTATTTCAGCAACGTGTTTCACCCCATAAGCGCGATTTGTGGCAGAACGGTCGAAAATGGGTGTAACAGACTGCTGGTGGGGAGCAGGGGGAATTCACAGAGGAACTGAAATTCAGACTTGCGTTCATGGGTGGAATTGGCCTGCTGAGTGCTGCTGGGGACAGGTTTTCTGCATGTGGTTACTGTAACGTGAGAACGGCCTCAGGACATCACTTCTATGAGAGTCACATCCATAAGTGCAGCTTAGTGTATAAAGCCATAATTCGTCTCCTAACACTCTAATTTCAACTGCTTTTCCTTCTTAGCCAGGATGAAAGAGGAGCAAACACTACTGGAATAAACTGATAGCAGCCCAAGCGCATTATCTACAATGATACCTAGGACTTGCTGCTTATATTTTCCCCAGCCAGTACTGCAGCAGTTGGACAGTTTGGGCAAGCAAACTGGTGATGGTTCTCAGGCATTGTTTCATTTACGAGGCAGAAATACAGGGCTTCGGGGGAAGCAAATTTTCAGTTCTCTGGATGATAGTAGTATAAACTAGAAATACCCCAGTTGAGTCAATTAAGTGTTATAATTAAAGCAAATTGAAAGCTCCTATTTGCCTCTCAACCTTATAAGAACCTCAAAAATGTCAGTGATGTCATTCAACTTAGGCTGCTGTAAACGGAGGCCAAAACTGGGACCGGAGAAGGTCGTAGTAAAACACACTACAAACACCAGAGGGAGTCTGAAGGAAGATTCAGGAAAAGAAGTCCAGCAAGATAATACGATACATTTTTAAGAGTATCTTTCCTCCAGCATCCTCTGGAAAACTGCTAATTTTCCCCCAAAGTGATGCACAGCTTGGTACCCACACTTCTGATCCATCTGAAGCTGCACCTCACTCAGAGCTGAAAATGGATCTTGGTGCATTTAGCTCTAACTCAAGGAGAGCACATCTCTCAATTCAGGCTAAACCAGAATTAAATCTTGCACAAGGCTACATGCTTAGAAAGTCACGGACAGCTACTGAGAAGCTCTCTTTGCAGAAACAGCAGGTTTTCTATTTCCAGTGTCCTCCGTGGGATGCTGTACTACTGGCAAAAAACGCATCCCTGAGAAATTTTCTTACACTTTTTCTCATTTTCCAAAGAACATAATTTCAGAAAAACTTCTTTACTGAACTACCTTGCAAGAATGAGTTGGCAGGAGACCGCAGCCTAATTCACTTCATGTAATTTCAGGCACATCCCGAACTCTCTTTTTCCCTTGTTACTGTGTTCATTCATCATGCTTGATGGGCTAGTTCCTAAGCCTGTGTTTCTCGAAGTTTTTATTGCTGGATCACACTATCCAGATAAAAATGGATGGTATTTGACAAATAAATCTCCTCCGGCTTCCCCAATCTTTCCCACCACGGCTGGCAAGTGTCTGTGTGAATAACAGCTGGGCCTCTAACACGGCACGACCTCTGCCTTAGCTCCTTCAGTTCACCCGCTCCAGCCTGGCCAGCAGGGTTGCGAAAGATGGATGGAGGGAGCCTAACAGTCTTCACAGCATGTTCGTGATGCCCCCTGGCTTTGGTCTAATCCTTCAGTCCTAGATCAGGACTACCAGTTTCCAAACACTACAGGTTTTAAACAAAGAAAAGACTCTTGCCCTGAAAAGCCAAGTCCCAGGGAACAACAGCATTGGGACACCTGTGGGTGTCAGAGTTGGGCTAGATGGGCTCAGGATATGAAGAAAAAAAAGCAGGACCTGACTGTGAGCAGGTATTTTTAAGAAGAAAAAAAAGGAGCACTTGACCATGAGGAGGTATTTTTTTTTAAGCACAGTGAAAAAGTACATCAGGATAAGGACAGCCAAGCCGTTTGTTGATGTTTATGGACTGTCCCACATCTAAGGAAGAAAATGCAGATGGAGCACATTTGAAACAATACATGAAAAATTACAGAACTGGAAATTGCTTTCTGTAACAAATTTCAAGTATCTATTACTCTATAAGCACCTTTCTTTTTGCATGACATATGATAGCTATTCTGTAATTCTTCCCCTTAAGAAAACAGAAGTGTTTTCAGCACCTTCTAGATAATTTAACAGCAATTTATGTGTCTTCTATGATGAGAGACAGGCTGGTTTTCCAGGAAAAGCAAAAAATACAACAATTTTTTCAAGTCTTTGCCATAGGTCCTACTGACTTATACATATGACTCAGTTTCCATCCCCTATTAATTTAGACTGTTATTTTCCTCTGAAAAGAGCATTTCTTTCTTTTCAGGACTGAATTATTTGAAAAACCTTAAGTGCCTTGTAATTAAAAAATGCATCCTTCAGTAATGATTGCTAATTATGTCAGAAAGCGTAGTGTGCAGCCCAGGCAGGCAACACGAAATTGCCATCGTGCTCCCAGGCTGGGACACACCAAGGCAAGGGCAGACTGTGGAAGAGCTATGGAACCATTTGCCTGCTGTTATGACTTGGCACGGAGTGTTCGACTGGGCTCTCAAGACACCCAGGAGCCTACACAGAGATCTTTTTAGCAGGGTCTGTTGCGACAGCCCAAAGGTTAATCGTTTTAATCTAAAAAGAGGGGAGATTTAGACTAGATAGAAGGAAGACATTTTTTGCAATGAGGGTGGTGACACACCAGCCCAAGTTGCCCAGATAGGTGGTAGATGTCCCATTCCTGGAAACATTCCAGGTCAGGTGGGAGGGGACTCTGAGCAACCTGACCTGGTTAAACATTTCTGTGCTCACTGCAGAGGTTGGACTAGATGACCTTTAAATATCCTTTCCAACCCAAATCATTCTATGATTCTGTAATCTTGTTCTGCCTTGGTCTCCCCACCACTCCTGTGCAGGATAAGTCCAGCTATGTGGCATAAGCCAGCTGGAAGCTGTGCATCCTTGCCATCGCTGAGCTGCTGCTCATCTTTTGCACTGCCAGGATTTTCTGGAGTCTGCCTGCACGTTCCTGCACCCCTGATATAGTGCCAGCTGGACAGCCTATCGAGCCCTCGCTCTCCTGCTACCTCTGCATCTGCCAGGCTGATTTGCCCAGAGCAATCTGGTAGCCTGTGACTTCCTGGATCCCTTTCCTCTCCTCCCATACTAATTGCCCGGGGAGTGCTAAAATCTAAAGCAAAATCTAGGCACAAACATATGCCTGACAGGCAGCCAAGTAATCTCAATTTACCCCTACAGGCACCAAAGCTTTAAGCAGGAAACCTATTTGAATTTCCGTTTGCCACCGCACACGTCCCGGGGGCAGTTGTCTTGAGTGAGCTGAATGCCTTAGCACTTCTCCCACGTATAGTCCCTTCTGAAAGCCTGGAGCTGCTGTTCCATGTCCCTGGAAAAGCCCAGGATGTCTGGCCTGCTCTGCATATTCACAAGTCGTGGAGTTTAGTGCAGAAGAAAAAGCAGTTATCTTACTCAGATTCACCACTGGTGAAGGTGGTGACCTTTTGCTGTCGGCCTGTCTAATCCTCAGGCATTCAATGGAGAAGGAGGAAACGCTCTTTTGACAGGAACAAGAACTCAGTTAAACTTAGTTGGCTGCTATGCAGAAGACAACAGTCACTTGGAACCATATCTCAGTCATGCTTCTCCTGATTTGTCCCTTCCGTATTTTGTTGCCTTTAATAACTGCCTGGCTGGTTCCTCCTAGCAGATTTCTGAAACTACTTAGGTCAAGTCATAATCACCCAAGTCCAAGAGACTGCTGCATATGATGTTCTCAAAGAACTAAGCCCTACAATTATTAAACCCTAACAAAAGGCTTTATGTAACATTCTAGACTTGGTCAGTGAACTCCCATCTACCAACCTCCAATTAATTGATAACTGTTAATATCCCCATTGGCTAAAAATAATACTTGTGTCATTTTCTATGCCTAAATTACTGTTGAAACTGAATGGACTGCTGTTAGCCAAGAGAAATGAATAGAAAATTACACTTTTTGTGAAGAGAGACAGCATTAGGTTACAATTAGGGTTCAGTCCAGCAGGGAAATGGGCAGGGAACTTTGAAAATGCTGAGACAAAACCTTTTAACCATCTCTTCCTTTTCTGTTGGATCCTGGGCTGCGTACCACAAAGGATAATGCATTACTCTAGTCCAGCAATTCTGCAGATGTAATTCTGTTATCGATAATATTTGCAAAAATGAATCCATATTTCTGAGCTAGATTACCACTAAGAATAAGATCCTAAAGACGCAATTTACATTTCACCCCTGACGGTGCTGGTTTCTCTGCCCAGAGCTCCCAGCTGGTGTGATGAACCCCAGCCTCACAGCTTCACTTGTGGCTCCTGCAACAGCGTACAAAGGTTCCCAGCTTGTAGCACCAGCCTTGCTGGCAGCAGAAGCACATGGCTGCTGAGCTGCAGTCAAAGGTCAGGCAAAATCATTCCCGAGGTCAGAGTGAGACAGAAAAACCTACATTTTGAGGCTACCTTTACTGTCTTACCTCCTTAGAAAACAGTAATTTACATGTCCATAAAGAAAATATTTACATCTGGAGCTTACAAATATTGCCATGTTGGCTTTCTGATCTTCATGAGACAGTTATCTGAGTGTCTGTGAAGGGCAGCATTTAACCCTGTCACAGGTTCACGCAAAGCACGACTCACGACAGCCAAGGTCCTGAGCTGATCAAGACATCCGCGAGGAGGCCAGTATCACAACAGAAATCAGCAGCACTTGGGTTTTGCTCCTGTCCTGTCCTCAGAGGCACACACCCATTCCCCCATCTGTGGCAGAAAAGCAGATGGTCACAGACTGATCTCCAAAGCTGGCTCATGGTCTCAGTGAAAGGTCGTGTATCCCATCACCAGGTCAGAAAAACTGGTCATGCTGTTTAACAAAACCCTGAAAATACCCCTTCGGGTGACTTCACAATTCCAAGCAGATGTAACACACTCCTGCGGACTTTTATTGGGGTTTGATTTCAGCTTACATAAATAAGACATAGCATGGAATTATAATGCATAATCGAGACACAATAGCAATACGATAGTAAAGGGCTCCCAGGTTATAAAGCGGCTTGTAAGGCTTCCTCAGAAGTGGAGTTACCCGATGATTGCCAGATCATAAACTAATTTCCCTATCCTCACTTGACTGTTGAGCAAATAGAATAACGTTAGGGGTATCTACTTTATTAATGTGCTATCTTCAGCATTTTTCAAAGAACAGTAACACAGTGTCTGTGGCCTTGGATAGAGGCAAAAGAGAAATATTTCCTTTCATTTTTAACATCGTCCTTTCTCCTTTCATTGGTGAACCCAATTACAGAGCCATGATGAGACCATAAATTCTTAATACCACTCCCCTGGCAATTTGTACTTGTGCAGCGTTTTCTTAGGTAGAACCATATAATGGAAGCAATAACATTTTCACCAGCACAAGTACAAATGGATCATATCTTACATATTCTGGCTGAGCAGGCAAAGTCTCAAGAAATTAATTCAGCCCATGAGCAATTCCTCACGATGTACTAACATAAAAACCTACATCATAAAAATGCAATAGATAGAGACCAGCTTAACTTGATTACTTCTTTTTACTGCCTTAAATTCCAATAGCTGAAGCTGGAAAGAACTAGATTCATAAAACAGCAAAATAAGAAACATTTACCGGATATTGCATTAAAGACAGATGCACCATTAAAAATGGTGGAATTGGTTATTGAGCTAGTCACCTTTTCCTTTTTAAGATGACTGCTGATACAATTTTGGATGCAAAATACCAGAGAACAAAAAGTCTCTATTTAAGAGAGTTGTGTTGTCACAGGAATCCCATCTACCATTCCTCTCTCCCCCTTCAAGCTGTCTAGCCCCCCTATCCCTTATCTGACACAGGTCAGATAAGGGATATGTACATCACACAACAGCGTTTTGTCCAGTCATACCATAAACACAATGCTACTAACAGCTCACTCCAACTTCTCTGAAATGAAAGCACCAATCAGATGGGACAGCTAGCTGTGCTCAACACTGCCAGCTTTCTTGTTCCTAGATATATCATCCTGGTTTCCTATTCTGCTCTGAATTTCAATTTGCATTTCTGTACCTGCAGTAAAATCCCTCCATAGCTCCTCAAAAAAATTTATGTGCAAATACGTCACACAGAGTGGTTAGAAGCAATGAAACCGAGCCTATGAGCAGCCTGGTCTTGGTGCAGGGCTAAGATATCCCAGGACAGCCTTGAACAATATTAGGCTAGTAATTTACCGAGACTGTACAGAAACATACACCTTTTCTCCCTAGAGTCCACAACCTGCTGCTGATCGTGGATGTGGCTCAGATGGAGTCTAGAGGCCAGATAATAAAATCTCATTAAGGATATCCATTTTTTGCTGCTGGCAAGTGTGGAGAGAGTGAGAGAGAGAGACAGAGCACATTCTCTGGATCTTTCTCCAGACAGAGCAGCATTAGCCCCTCGGCCTGTAGCAGACTACCCTAATAGGTATTTGACTGGGGCCCAGCCTAGCACAGTCTCCTGTTAGAGCTGGCAGCCAGCATCAGATGCCTCACTATCTCATTAGGCAGAGACTGGATACTCACAAGTTTCAACCTAGTCTTTAGAAACTAGAAGTTGTATTAAGTCCTTTCCAATTACATCCCAAATACGTCCTTTGTAGCCACTGGAATTTCCATTAGGTAAGATTGTTCTTCTCCGTCACACCAGCACTGGCAGTTGCCAGATTCTTGTGGATGTTTGTGTGTATGAAACTCTTTTGATCCCTATTCTCAAGGGCCTGCTAATTCAGCTGTGAGCTCATTTATCTTTGCAGATAAATTATCACTATTCAATGACCCAGTCATGCTGCTGTCTACTGCCCCTGAACAGATCATGCGATAACACAGCGAAGCGTAGACTGCACTAAAAATGAGCGAGATTGTGTCTTAATAAAAAAGGGGCTCAAATCTCTTTCTCAATACTTTCTGATTACCTGCATTATGCTGACATCAAGCTCATGCGTACACCATCCCCTTTGCATTCAATCTTAGAAATGCAGTTAGTAACACAGCCCTTAAAGGGGTTGCCCGTGTGACGGGCTGGTTCTGCTGTCCTTAATTATGCTATTTCGGTGCTGCCTTTATTCATGCTGTTTACCTTCTAAGCAAATAGCACACCAAAGAAAAAGTATGATTAAGACAGAAGGCAAGAATTAGCTTAACAAATGCCAAGAATGGAAGAGAAAAGGTAAGAAGATATCTCCTTGGATATGGCTGCACAGCTTCAAGCCATAAAAACAGACATAGAAACAAGAAGTGTCACAGTTCATGCAGTTTTCATCATCTTCTTATTAGGTGACTATCTAACCCAAGCATCCCAGCAGCTCTGGAAGGAGGACTTCAAAAGGACATGACATTACAACAGAGTTTGGGGGAAGGATGAAACTCTTGTCAGTGAGTTTCTCCTTGAGCCAAGTTCCCAACTGTGGTATCAACATGGTAAATTACCTGGGTTTGTCTACTCAGTTAACTGCGTATTCCCCACAAGATTTTTTATCACTCTCACTTATTTATTTTTAGCTTATTGAATTAGAAGTAAGGATATTAATCTTGCTCTGTGCAAGAGATCTTTCATTTCCTTCTAGGACATTTGAAAGTACTGCTTTTAGTTTAATAATACATTTTTATTCTCAGCATGTTGCTTCCTTCCTGCGAGTATTTCAGCTTCATCACTAATTTGTGAACCATCACCCTGATGAGAATCAGCTCTAGACTGAGAAAAAGAAATCCTACATTTATTTGTCTCCTGGTTTATGAAAGATACGTTTCTCTTTAATAAGAGGGGAGTTTATTTCTGAAAAAAAAAAATCATAAATTAGATTTATATTTGTACAGTCAATTGAAAATTTGATGCATAGATTACAGACTTAAACTAGGTAAAATGATGTTATATCAAAGGCTTTTTAGTTTTCCTTCAAATGCAGGAAAGCCTGTAGTAGGTTTTAAAAAGTACCGTGCAGAGTACTCAGCATCCACTGACATCTTGAAATAAGTATCTTTAGAAAATCTAGCTCTCCACAAAAAGTGATCAGAACAAACTACGCTAAACCATTCTGTGACAGGGAATGTAATGAGCAAAATAAGGATAGATAAAGCTATGATTATAACACAGAGGGAGTTACTTGGGGTGGAGCTGTCTCTTCTTTTTTGCATGTCTTGCCAGGAGATAGCTGGGATACTGCACTATAAAATTAATTGCAATTGTCCCTGGACAACAATGTCTTTCTTAGGTAGAATCTAATATAATTTCTTCTGCTCTCTAATTCTGCAGTGGCTGTTTGATAGACCTGGCTTTCTAATGCAAGCTCCCCTGTTGATTTTATGCTTTCTGATAAGGTACGAGAGCAATCCTTCCCAGAACGCAGCTCATCGTTACCGTTCTCTCTCCTCTGCAAGCATCCAACTTGAGAGATCTCTGGGCCTCCTCTAATCTTAATATTGCAAATTATTTCTTAAAGCGAAATATAAACACTTCTGAGATGAAGGCATTAAAAAAGTAATATGCGCAACATTTTGAAGTAGGGGACTGTATGACTAGACAATAAAACAGAAGAGAAAAATCCCTTCTTCGATACTGAATATTCAAAGCGAAGATTAATGTCAGCGTAACTCCACAAACTAAAGCATATGGTGATATGACAGCAAGTTAATTGAAGATCTTTTAAATACTGAACTGCAAATAAACATGACTACAATTTAAAATTTGCTTCTTTTGAGGGTAAAATACCTCTAATTGATTTAGTTTGCACTCCTCTGCTGGGATTATTAGTGACTTTTCTCTTACTTTTTGATGAGTTCTGCATGGGAGGAGAATAACACAAAAATTATATGGGAAGTTTTCTGTATTCTGTCTGCACCAATCAACATTGGTGGAAAGAAGATCAAGTATCCCCTAACTACAAGACATCAAAGTGCTGCTAAAAATGTATCAACTGTGTCACATACTTAAGAAAGAACCTCTGAAAGATGGAGTATTGAAGGGGATTTTTATAGAAATGAAAGTAAGTCAGCAGAAGAAACACAGCTTGTGTAACATGACTTCAGAGGGACTTTAAGCTCATCAGAGGTTTGTAAAGTTTACACTACAAAACTGAGCATTCTCAGAAATTTGTGACGGCCTCCTGTGTTACTGCAGTACATTGCCAATTGTATGGGAGAGAGCGTGAAGATGACTATAATTCATCTGATACAGGCAAAACATTTGAGGCTCAGGGTTTGAGAAAGCTTTAGATGCTTCACTACCTACTACAGCAGTAGATTTAATTATTGTGCCACAAAACATGGTAAACTAAATGTGCTGCTAACAGCGAGGTGGTGATAAAGAGTGGGAGAAACTGGCACAAGTGAAGAGGAAGAAATAATTTGGATGGAAAAATGACTAATTGCGGAGCTCCCACACAAAACCACCCCAGACGTTCTGGGGAATGTCAGATCTTTTCATTATGGAAACCCCTCTATGATCAACCAAGGGGAGCAGGCTCCTTCCCTATTGCACCAGGAAGAGCTGTGGTTGTCCTGGCTGGATGACACTGAAGAGCTGGAGACTGAGCTATGCAAGATTTGCTTGTTTGCTTTGGACTGATTTGTCTTCTTTTTGAGTGGTGGCACACATTTTACCCAACTTGTTTAACCCAACAGGTTTAACAGATTACAGGATGATATTGAGTGTCTTTAACAAAGACCACAGGCTGTTTTCTAAAAGGAGGTGGAATAAACAAGGAGGGTCCTGCTACTGGGGCATAATATTACTTGATGGACATCTGAACAGTTGTGATTCAATCATAACGATAATAATGACCACATAGGAATGACCCAAAAGACACTGCAAATCCCAAATGATAATTAAATTGGCAGGACACCAAACCAGACAACATGATGTCAGTACTACAGCTGGCATGTTTCAACCTGGGGAATATTTACAGGAACAGGCTCTTCCATTTTGACTGTGACGGCACATGAAAAGCATATGTAAGCTGACTACACATAAACGCAGTTCCTTGCAAGTGAGCACAGTATCCCCAGACTATACAACAAAAACAATGCCATATTATTGCAGAGAGAACATCAGAAGGACCTTGAAATATGCTGAAAGTTGGGATAATTTACACAACTCTATAGTGTTCTGCAGTATCTACGGGAGGACCATGTATTCCCAAGTCACTGGTTTCAGTGTGAGTGTGTACATGTAGCTCTGCCCCAGGATCCAGATTATTTAATAAGCCCATTACCTTGTTCACGCCATCTGCCATCGCTTGCAGCGTTAGCTCTCTAGGTCCATCCACAGTCTTTCCATTATCGGTTGGTCCCCAGCTGGCACTATATATATCTATGACTTGAGGCATATGACTGATAGAGGAAGCCTCAATAATGTCTGTCATAAATGGCTGGTCAAGCATTCGAATACCTGTAGATTTAATCAACATAAACATGAATTATGTATTACCCAGCACCAGATGAAATCTCAGTACCTGGAGAAGTCCTCCAGTTACAGGTATTTTAATTCACTGGCAGTTTCACGCACTCAGTAATTCTGAACTCGCTGTTCACATTTCACCAGGGTGTGCTTAGCCCACAGGATGCCAGCACTTAAACACCCAGCCACAGCAATTCAGCACAGCCCAGAAAGAAAAAGCACTTTATTGTTAGCCTTCTAATTACACAGTGTTTTCCACCTACTATTTGAAATTCGGCAATATCAGCTTTTCATGTCATTTAAAAACAATTAATAAATGTCCTGGTTTGAGTTTGAGCAGAACTAGTTCTGCTCAGTGATTTTACTTCTCAGTTCAGTCACGTCTAAGGAACTGCACTTTCTGAAGCTAACGGTAGATTTCACAGACAGTGTCTGCTTCTAGCAGGGATAGTGCTCAGTGTTTAGAGTTACTACCAAGGACTGGTGGGTGCAGAAGGGCTCTTGCTTATACTTGCTCCTGTGCTGACCACGGTCACTGCTAAATCTTGCACACCCTGTTGGGGTGCAGAAAGTAGAAGTCCGCACCTGCGGGGAGGACCGGCCAGGACAGGTGACCTTGAACGGACCAACGAGGGATTCCAGCCCTTATAAGTCACATTCAGGATAAAGATGAAGGATCATGAGGGCCAGGCTCTCTTCTTAAATCGCTGGCATCCACGAAGGACTCTGTCCATTCTGACTCTGATCCTGATCCACAAGTTCCTGAATCCAGTTCCAGAACCCAGCTTGAGAATCTGGTTCCCATCTGCCACTGAGTACATTTTGGGACTTCCCCAGTTCCTGCTCACAGCATCAGGGGTGACAGTGATGTAATTGCCACCAGGGGAGTTGGGTTCAATATTGGTTTTCTATGTATTTTTATATATTTCCCTTTATTGTTATTATGTTCACCAAAGCTGTTTTAGCTTTCTTTTCCAATCCATCAGTCTCTCTCTCTTATTCTCTTTCTCTTCCCCTCTGGGAAGGGAGAGGGGTTAATAGAGAACATCTGTCATTCATCTAGTGGTTGGCTCAGCTATAACTCTTGACAATAGTATTTAAAATAGTATTTTGTAACAACTAAGGAAAAGGATTAAGGTCTCCTTCAACTTCAACTTATACTCAGTGATGTGTTGACACTTCATTGGTTTTTAAGGTAATTTTTCTGTTTGTTTTGGTTCTTCTCCAGAATTTAATCAGAAAGGAGAAACACACTACAGAACAATTTCCTGGAAAATATCATTTTGTCAACACGCAGATGCAATAGCAAAATTCGGCCAGCGTTTGGAGAAAAAAAGAGGAATGTCCTTCTTTAACTCATACTACAATAGAAATTGAGGTAGAGTTTAAACAATAAAATCCCAGGACAGGCCAACTTCATAAAACCTCATAATGTTGGCCCTAAGCAAGCCAGAGAGTGTGACAAAGACAGCAGTGCAAGCCCTCACATCCATCATGTCCCCCCAACCCGAGCAGTTTCACTGACAGTCAACCTCTCGGTGGCGTTTGGATGAGACCTGAGTAACCAGGAATATGTTCCAGCTCTTATTTGTCGTTTTGAGTTGAAGTTCATTTTTTTCCAACACTTTTAGGACACAGGTGGGACAAGAAATCAATACCACAGAGACAAAGAGTGTGAGCAGCAGTAAGAACCCTGATTTAGAAGCCAGCAATTTTACTATATTCAATACAAAACCCATGTGCCAAATGTGAGGCTGGAAAAAGTGGTATGAACTTCAACTAGAAACCAAATCAAAGCTGGATATTCCTGATCTGACTCCATGAGTGAGAAATTCCTTTGCATGCTTGCAGAATGCAGATCTACACTGAAACCACAGAATTAATTATTGACCCTGGGGAGGTGGGGGGACAACAGGAGGAGCCAAGCCATACAGTTTGACTTTAGGGGAAAAAAAAAAAAGGTACAAGAAGCAAAACAGACGTTGCCCCAGATTCGTGGCCACCAACTTCCAATTCAACCTGCAAATACGGACCCTGAATCCTGTCAGCAGCAGACGCTCAGCTCTCATGAACTTCCACATTCCCACTGACCACACGGTGGTGCTACAGGTGCGCACTGTCCTCAGGCAGGAAAGGCTGGCGCTTCCAAAAATCTGTGGCGACCTTGCTACGAAGTTGACAAGTATGGAAGACTATTTGTAGGTTGTTGGTCACCTGAAAAGGCTTTCACCTCTTGATTTTTAAGCCATCATCTTGAAACTGTACAATTATAATAACAGATGAGGCCCAGCCAAAATCCTATGCCTCGATTCACACTCCACTAAAAGTGGAATGCTGTGGAATGTCCCATCGCTGAAGGGGACGTCACCATTACTGAAGAAAGGGGACGAGCACTAGACCTGCCTGGCCAGTTACTAACTCTCAATGATACTTCCTGAGATAACAGCTTAGCAAACATTGCTTGGTACCCTCCTACAGTGGAGATTCAGGTTTTGATTGTGTAGGTGACAGGTGAAAAGTAGCCTTCCCCAGATCCTTCTGACACCATGGTGAAACAGATTGGCCAAGCAGAGCAGAGCTGCCCACGCACACATACTGTGCACCATTCTCAGGAAGCAAGGGGTGCATTCACACCGGTGTTTTGGTGTGGATTAGGGAAAGAAAGTGAAATTCATAATCATCTATCTCTGCTTGCTGTGCTTTGGTTCTCATGAAACAGTCCTAAGTGTAGGAAAATTGAACTTCTTCTGATTAAACTAAACCAACACGTGCTGTCCCCGAGCCTCACTTGCTCCAAGTGCTGTATTTGGCTGTCTATTGGTGCAGACAAGAGCTAGTTAAAAGTAAAAATATCCAACATGCTGGAGGTGTGAATGCTGGGTGGGAGGCACCACCTATTTCATCTGCTACCCTAAGTCTGCAACGCTTGTTAAAATAGAGGAAATCAACAACAACAAAGATTTACAGCACTGCAGACCCTGACCTGTGAGAGATGAAAAAATAAAAGCAGCACAGGATTTGCCTTTTCAAATAGTTTCTAAGTGCAGTAAAAATTTATATTTTACCTCCTGCAAAGTGAGATTTCTCAAAAATGATTCTGCAACTACGCAGGGAAGAAGTAATGAAAATTAGTATACAAACAGGAGTTGGCATATGAAGGAGCAGAGCTGTTCCTTTGCAATGTTATTAAAGAGGCTATGTAAGGCTCTCAATTGAAAAGGCAAAGCCATAAAGAAATTTCTCTCCCCAGCTACTGTGAAAAGTAATAAACACATGGCCCAGTGCCAATCTGCTGTTCTGTCCTGGGCTATGCTCCCTGTCTCTGCAGGAGAAGCTATGCCTGAGGCACAGCAATGTAAGGACCATTTACACCTTGAATTGCTAGCGTACCTGCCACCTTGGAGTTGTATGCAACTCCCACGCCGCAGATGTTGTTGTTGGCAGCAGCAGACACCTCTCCTGCACACCTTGTCCCGTGGCTGCAAAAGGGAAGACAGAAACACCACGTGAATCCCAGTTAATGCGCTGAACTGAGTTGGGTCACCATGATCTTGGTTTTGTCTCATCGTCAGCTCCCAGCGCTTCAGAGGAAAAACTGTTCCATGGCTAACAGTTGAGTCCTGTACTTGGATACTTGAACCATCTCATTCCTCCCTGAAGCAGGAGATAATCAACTTTCTCTCTACAGTACGAGCGATGCTTGCTCTGAGGTTAACATGCATACTTAGGCTTCCTGTTGTCCAGTTACTCAGACCCTTTCTTTTTAACTCTGCCTTGTTACCAACTATTAATTAGTGGAAACAGGCCCTTGACAGAACAGTGTAAAAATACTATCAGTATTAATTGCTTTATTTTTGTGATTCGACAGTGTGACACCCATTCTCTTGAATCCCACAGGACAAAGTCTGATGGCATTTTTGCTCTTCAAGCATGTGCAAGGAGCCTATCCCTGCCGACAGAAGAAATGCTATGGAAAGAGGTGGGTGACAATATCAAGATGGAGCAGCAGAAGGGAGCCACAATGGTCACTGCACTCCTCAGCAGCAGAGTTGTAGCCTGACTGGCTAAATCTCCAGCTGCCTGGACCTAATGGCATATCCATCCCTCTCCTCCGGTGCCTAAATCCCAGGAGAGCTGACAAGGTCCTCCAGCTGTCAGCTCATAGAGTTCCTGCTTTCTGCTCAAATGGGAAATGTCTCTGCTCTGACACAGAGGTCCAGGTTTGGGCTGGCACTGGCATTTCAGAAACACTTGGCATCTCTGAAGTGCTTTACAGCTCTTAACTGAGACCCTTTAACG
Organism: Baryphthengus martii; assembly: GCA_013396935.1. Classification (NCBI taxonomy): domain Eukaryota; kingdom Metazoa; phylum Chordata; class Aves; order Coraciiformes; family Momotidae; genus Baryphthengus; species Baryphthengus martii. The sequence continues at coordinate 1,333,148 of VWZK01002457.1, read as the reverse complement.
TGTAGTGGCTCTGAGGCAGTTCTGCAGAGAGGCAGATTTCATTTTCCTTTCTCCTAATTCATCATAGTCTTTAAATCACAGAGAAGATAAATACAGACAATATAAGCGAGGGTTGTTTTTTTTTTTCAAACAGCACAGCAGCAGAGAAACCAGGGAAATCTGTGCTGCTGTCAGTTTGTTTTAAGTTTAAGATGCTGAATCAATATGAATCCATCCTACTGCTCACGTCAATCTACTCTACTCTGTGCATTAAAACTGGCATTGCTTCTGTAGCACGCAAGGATTCATGCAATTAGCAGCACTGTATTCTAAAGGCTCTACAGAGTACCAGATGAACCATCCCATGAGGCAGCAGAACTGTTTTGCTTTAATAATCTTTTTTTTTCCTCTCTCTCCCTTTAAGCACCTGTGGCAAAGGTGAGTGTAACATTAATAAAGGGGTGAGAAGCAACACACTTGTTTCCCTGTTGCCATTTTTCAAGGCAGCTGCATGAAAGAAAATGACTGGCTTTGAATGTCCACAGTGTCTTGATCATGACAGGGTGAATATCTCATACGAGTTCCTTTTACAAAGGGGGGCAGAGAGGAAAGCGATACGGATTTCCTACTCAGCTGCTGGAGAAATTAATTTCAACAATCAAGCAGGTTTTCCCTCATGCCCTTGTTCAAGGAACTGTGAAAAAAATATACCGTTGCCAGGCATTCATTATCTAGTCACCTGTGGGCTAGCTACAAGCCACAGGCAGAATAAAGGGCTTTTTCAAAAAGGTGTCTTGACTGCTGCTGGGGTGCAAAAAATTGGTAACACCGCCAGGTGAACCCTTTCACTCATGAAGGGCAAAAATGTATTAGGATCTCTCTGGTGAATAGGTTTTATCAGAAGGTCCACTCCCTCAGCTCACCTCCCTAGCACACTGGCCCACATGATGGAAACAGCAAGCAGACGTGCTCCAGCAGCTCAGGGTTTAGATACAGTGCTGCTGATTGGAGAAAAGAAAAAAAAAAAAAAAAATCACATGTGAGTTAGTGGAAACACATTTGGTTGAATTATTAATGGCAAATAGCAGACTTTTCCAATTTAGTCCTATTTGCTGTTCATGTATAAACCATGTTAGATAAACCCACTGTGATTTCTATGAAGTGACCCAAGTTCGCGGCACAAATCACAGCTCTTCTTTCCAATGTTCACTTCTTCATTATTATTTCAATGTTTAAAACAAAGAAATAGAAAACAATTAAGAATATTTTCACCTATAAACAAGCTACTTCAAAAGTAAGCCATATATTAGCATGAAGAACAAGACATATATTACCACGTAGAGTAAGTTTTCCATAAACATTACATAAAAAACATTTCAGATGAACATTCATGAAAAACTAAGGTGGGAGAGGGTGAATGAATTAAAAACTAGTTTTAGCTTCAGTTGGATTAAATAAGCTATCTGTACCATAAAAATTTCACCCTGCTTTGTCTTTGAAAACTACTTCTGTTTCTAAAACCCACTGCCAATGCTACTACGTACGTCCATCTACCAACATATTTTTAAAAGGGTCAGAGGTGGCACAGATTTTCATTGAGGGTCCTTTTAATCTTCTTTGAAATGCTTCTGCAGACAGTAAAGGACAGGATTTGTCCCTCCCAACCAGCTATCCCCAGGGGAGGGCTATGTAGAGTTGCAGTCTCAAGGGTAGGATGATCTGCCTGTCTTGACCACTTCTGTTGCTTCCATTGGGCAGCAGTTAACTATGCAAAGCTCAGAGGGACATTTATGCAGGGCAAATGTCATCCCCTTTTTACTCATATGGTATTGTCAGCTTCTGAGCTTTTGAATGTTTGCACAGGGGAAATCGTCCCCCTACTTTGGGGAACCTGCCACTCCGCATCCAAACACGTCAAGAACCAGCAGCAGTGCCGTGGCTCCTCCTTAACATTTGTGTCATAACACTTCAGGTAGAAAGAGATGCTAAATCTATTTATACAAATTCTCAATTATTATGTTGTTTCCATTGTATTGATTGAAAAATCTGGAGGAGGGGAGCAGGTGTTTTCACCCTCTTAATGAGCACTCTCTGGAAGCCAAGGGGAGTTCTTCCCTTGACTCAATCGCATTTTGTTCGGATACATAATAAGCAAAAGGCATTTTTACTTTTGGAGAATATGGGTTTCCAAGATAGTGAATAATTTTTGCCCAGCTAACATTTATCTGACTGAGAGAATATACAAAATACAAAGGCCACGGGAGTGGAAATAACTACTGGTTATTTATATCATGGCAGAAATTCGTAGTCTCAGTGCTCTGAGATGGGGAGCTTTCAGTTGTGCCTTCTGCATGCTCACAAGAAAACAGAGGGCGTACAGAAAGGCCAAGCTACCTCTGACTCCTACAGGTACCTCCACACTGCACAGCGTGGTACATGCCAAGGTACTGAATGTGGTTCCAGAGGAGTGGGTGTTAAAAATCACAGGCAGTTCCAAAAGTGATTCCAAAAAAACCCACTCAAGAGTGCTGTGGGGCTGCCTCTGCTTCTGCAAACAGGGCTCGGTTCAGGTTCCTTCATTGGTTCCACTGCTCCTCAGGCTCAAACACAGCACTGTCCCATGTTGCACCCAGTGGCCCCCATCCGGGCTTGGTCCCCAAGCTGTGGGTCTGAACACAGTCAAGTAGTCCGTACATTAAGCATGGGAATAAATCCCTTGGCTGCCCATGCCTCTCCTGGTAACAGCATCCGAACTGCCCAACTGCAATTCCCTGCTTGAGGCAGCACACTCTCCTTACAAAACCCACCCTACTTGACTTTTGTAGGCCAGTGGCTGTTAGATGGAAAGGCCAAAGTGCTTCCAGCAGCCTTAAAAAGCACAAAGTAGAAGGGGAATCTGTGCTCACAAGCAGAGCAGCTGTGATTAATGAAATACTCCATGCAAAAACACCTCCCTTTTTTTCCTAAAGTCTAATGCCACTTCACACATGCAGCTGGCAGCTTACAAAAGCCCCCTAGTTCATCTCTTTAAAAAACAGTCCTCTGCTTCTTGTTCCACAAATCACGAATTGCTCACATAGAAATGTATTCTCTATGGGAAAATGGATATTACGCTATCCTATTTTGAGTCTGATCCTCCTGCGTGCATAAAATTCAATGGGAGATACATCACTGACTGCAAACTGAGCAAAATGGAGCCTTTATTGCAGGTTTCTCAGAAAGGCTTTTCTGTGGAACTACTCTCTATCTAGATGTACCTGTGCAGTGACACATATGGACAGACAGACTGTCATAGGCAGACAGTAGTAACCTACTAGTAATCATAATTTAGGAGTCAGAATTCATGACAATATCTGCTACAGGAGCAAATCAGCTTGATTAACAGTATAGCAAAGAAATACGCAGAGCAAAACATAGATAGTAGCAATTACTCCTGAACATCTGGATATAGTGTATTGGTTTGCTTATTAGCCTGGAGAAAACATGAAATCTTGTATCTTAAAGCCTTCTTGAATTGTGTAGGCAGAAAAGAGCTGCTTTATGGAATGTGTTGCTCCTGCGATTTACCTTGCAAGGCAGAAAATTCCCTGTCTCACCAAAGAAACCTCAAGGTTCATGAGAAAGAACACTATACTTTCTAGGTATCAATTTTTTTTTTCTGGAAAGAGCAATGAAGGAAACCTACAAAATAATTTCTGTGTTGCTTTTCTTCTCCAAACTCACTGACTTGAGCTCCCCATCCCCTCAAGAAAAAAATAGAAGAAAGTGTTGCAGTTCTCTGAAAACCTGAACAATATTATTCTAAATAAGTACAGACTGGGTCACAGGTGACTGTGCTGCTCACCCTCGATTCTTCACTTGGCTGCCTGAAGTCAGCCAGAGATACCTGGGGCCAAAGACCATAACCCTTGCCACATCCAGGATGCTTGAGGCCCATTTTAAGAGACTTTAGGTAGTAACTCTGCCTTCAGGGCCATCTTGTAGAACACGTGAGGACAGCAAACTGTGCCCCACTACAAAATACTTGATAGCAGCACAACCAGTGTTAATGGGGCTTGGTAGAACACACTTAGTTTTATGAAGTTCCACACTGAAAATGACAGAAGCTACCATTACACACTAAAGCTAAATTTAATTTTCCTCTGTGCTGCTCCAGAGCTAAGTGATACCTTTCTCCTACAAAGATTCTTTGCATAAATAAAGTGAGAAAGGCAGCGGACCTTCACAAATTAGAGCCTTAGTCTTTCTCTGACTTTCCATTCACTAATTGGATTCATGCTAGTTTAAAAGTGTTAGATGTCCTTTCCCAAAATGAAGGAGAAATCTCATTGGCATCTTCCTTTGGCTGAAAAATAGCAGGACTACAAAGGAGGACATCACAGCTCCTAAATCTGTTTCATCTGTTCCAGTAAGCTTGTGTCTGAGGTGGAAGCACAGCTGCTCCACTTCTTTGTTGTGTCACTCTGACAGAACTAAAACTGATTTCTTTAGAAATTGAAACAAAAAATCCCACACAAAACTCGGAGGCTATCCACACAGCCATACTAAGTTAGAGATGAAAACCACATCAAATAGGCTTGAAATATTTTTTTGACAAGCACCAAGACTGAGCCCTGAAACCTTTAAAACTTTCATATCCTCATTGGCACTGCTATGCAAATGCTGGCAATATCAATTGTATTTACATTTAGAAGACATTTGGAAATTTCACTGAAAATATCCTGAACCAATTTTTGCAAATCCAACCCAGAACCTGTCTGCGACCCTGGGGAGTATGCTGCAGAGCCAGAAATGCAGGATGCTGAGATCACCGGGTAGTAAACACACCTTCTAAGTGTGCCTTGGACTCTGCACCCTTGACCACATTAACATCCCGCTAGGAGCCTCATAGAAAGGGCTTTTTCATGGAGCAGATGCAGAACTCGGCACACAGGTTCTTTGAAAAAACTGTCAAAACACTTTTATAAAAGTGGAAGCTTTCTCTTGTGGGCCATTCTAATTTATTCCATACCTTGAGGTCCAGACCTTCTCCTGCTGAAAACTAGGTAAGTTCAGAACGTACTGAAGGAGAAGTGAGTCCTGGGCAATCATGATGTGTTCAGGAGAAATAACACAACAAGCACAGCTGCACTCTTGATTCCAAGTTTATAAGCACAACAGAACAGGTTCCCATCAGTGTACATGGACTTTAATTCCACCAGCAGATGTTGGAATCAGCCCTGAAATGCTACCTACGTACACTGTCCTTATATCAAGGGGAAAATAAAGATGATTCAGAAGGTAACGTAGGACTGAATTGCTTTTAAACTGATCGTTCTACACTATGCTGCTTTGCTGCCTTCTTAGTCTACAACTGGATGAAAAGACTTTTTTACCCCCAAAGCCTGTTCTATCTTACTCCCTTTAAAATTTGCTAGCAGTGATCCTGCCGCAGATGTGAAACCAGTTTAAATAGATTTGGGTTATCGTGACGTCCTAGGATCAGTGACAGATAAAAGGATGTGGCTATCACCCATTCAAACAGCTTAAATATATACTCTTCTGGAGCAGCAACTTCATTTATAAACTATAAAATGGTTGTTCAGTGCTATTTAGAGGTTATCTAAAAAAAAGAAGTCATAAGTTACCTCTAATTTTCAAGCAGTAGTGAGACAGCAGCTTCTGTTCTGGCAACCATTGAATTTAGCAGAAATCAGGCATTCCACAAAGACCAGCAAATACGTATAATTTCTTAAGCAAACCAAAGCGAAGATTAGGTTGATCAAAACCCATTTACCTGTTAAACCAGTCATCTGTATAGCGGGGGTAGGGGTAGGGGTCATTACTGCTGAAGTCATAGCTGGCTTTGGCATTCTGCAAAACACAAAGAAGTTCAGTAAGTCAGCAGAAAACCAGATATGCAGCGCAAAGTAGATAATTGAAGGGGGAGCTGAAAATCATTAGCAAACTTTATGCTCTTCATTCTGCCAAGATGCATCTGGATGCAATCCAGTCCCTGTTGTGCTGTGCCATCTCCCACACCAGAAAGCCCGAGGAAAGACACTTTCTGGAGTGTAAAGCCTCCTGCAGAACATTAGTATTTTCAAGCAGTGTGGCTAATTGTGAAGTGGTACGAGAGCTCAGGTAACTACTGAAGGACTGCTGACCAGAGCTTATATGATGAGTATTTTGGTGTGGCAGGACAAAGGTTAAATTTCATATTCCAAACAGTGGTGGAAATGATCAGACACTTGGGTGTTCCATTATAGAATTATTTTTGAAAAACTCAGTTGTGGCACTACAACAAGCAGATTTCTAAGAGCATTTCAATACTCAAGAATCTACATTTCTCAAAACTCAAATATGAAAACTATTGATGGAGAGCACATATGCCTGAAAATTCCTTTACGTATTTTCTGGGTCCTTTAATTGTCTGAACAGCTTCACAAATGCGTCTTTCAGACGCTTTTGAAAATGTCATCCCATGCCTCTGCTTTTCATACGAATCTAAATCATTCCTGGTTTTGCCCTATCAGCAGAATTAAGGACACTCAGCAAATTTTGATGCTATATCTGAGAAGCAAATGGAAAGTTTCAGAAAGTCAAGTGCCACCTTCTTTCTTCTCTCTTAATGAAAAAATAAATAAAGGGTGACTGAAAATTAAGTTTTAAAAAATATTTAGAAGCTTCCTCGCAAGCATATGTTCACAGAGCTTGTATTTTAATAAACCCCATACTCAAGGAACAGAATTATGTTAATTCTTAATTAATGTGTACTTGTATTCTTTTTAAGATTTGGCTGAGCATGCTATTGAAGATAATTTGAGACTCGTGTGTGAATAGCTTTGCTCCTAAAAACATCCCTCTTCAGCAGATTCTCAGTTCCTGGGGTACAGGAATAGACAGTCCATTGGTAGCACCAAAGACTTTGGGTTTTGCATTCAAAACCCTTAACTCCCAAGAATTTGTGCCAGAATGAATTGGGGACAACACTGTCCTTGATTCTTGGAGGGTAAAACTAAGTATCTTTCAAGTTACCATATAGTGATCACATCAGAAAGCCTGGTTGCTTATACTCAGCACAGACAATAAATATTTCGCAGCATGTGAATGTTGTGGAGATTCACAGAATGTCTGTCACAGGGCTTGATGCTGCTCTCCAGCCCAGACATAGGTGAATGCCTCTCTAAGTGTCCTTACCGATCTCTCTGTATCTCTAAACTAAGGCCCAGCTTTCAGCCCAAAGATGCCTCCCAAAAATGTCAGCTATAGCCACGAATTCTCAGTGCTTCTAAGTCTCTGCACCCAGGTGCATGTGCAATTTACCTCCTTTAATCACCACAACTGCTTATTCAGCCCTTTGAATGGTACAGATTTGTAAGAGTAACAGAATGTGGTTTTTCAGCCAGGGAAAGAAGAAGAATTCGACAATGATCTACAAATCATGAGTAGCATAGAGACGGTGGACAGGGAGTTGTTATTTACTACTTCTCATAATACAAGAACTAGTGGGAATCCATAGAAATCACCAGAGGGGAGATTTAGAAGCAGCAGAAAACAAGAAGTACTTTTCCACAGAACATGTAATGAGCGACAAAACTCATTACCTCTCAGCAATATAGAGGTTAAAATCCTGAATTAAATCAAAGAATGAATATACAAATTAATGGAAGATAAATATGGAAGGAGTATTAGACGCTGTGCTTCCTTCTTCTCCAACAGTCCCTCAAACAGCAAATGCTAGAAGCTGGGAGGCCATGATCAGGTAGATGCCACAGTCTCTGACCTGGTGTCCATACTGCTCCCCAGTCATCCACTACCGCCTGCTGTTGGAGGCAGGAAACCTGCGTTAGAAGACTTTGGGCCTCCTGAAGTGTGCCTGGCAAAAGTCATGTGGCACAGACATCCCATCTCAATGCAACAGAGGCAGTTTGGATTCTGCAGTGTCCAGGGAAGCTGTGACAAGGATTTATACAAGAGGCCAGGTTTCATCCAATGCAGAACAGTAAAAAGAAATGAGCTTGTGAACAGAAGATCCAGACTTGCTCTATATAGAGCAATATCTACTTCTAGCAGGGCAAGCTGGAGAACCACATCCTATGGTAAAGTCAAAGTGGAAATGATGACACCAAGGTAATTTAATTAGCAGATAAAACCTACTCTGTCACTGGCTTGGTAACCTTTGGGGAGAAACGCATTTCAATCAAAAATTAAAGACGTTTCCCGCATGATTGCCTTGGACTAGACATGGCCTGGAAACTACACAGACTGCAAAAAACTCAGCTTAGTTTCAGTGATTTCAAATCAGGTAGGTGTGGTCTAACTCAGTACTAAATGTAGTTAGTTCAATATATTGCCAGCTGCTTTTTAGTCAGAACTTCTGTTTTCACTCTAAAAAATATTGTACAGGCAAGAATTTAAACTCAGTCATGGGTCAGCTGTTTTTTTTCCCCATCTGAAAGAAACGCAATCCTACTTACCCAGACCCTAAGCTCAATGGGGGTCTGGTGAGGCTGATTTTTAAGGACATCATCAGACACGCAAGCACCTCGTGGTAGCTATCAACCACTCTTGACTCTGGAATTCTCTTGTGCAAAGAATTACGGATGGAAAAGCCCTTCTACCTGTGCAGATGTACTGCTCATGTCCAGAGACTACTCTGGCAAAGGGATTCCAGCATCACCCTACAGCAGACCGCAGCTCTGTTGTATGACCCATGTAACCAAATGCCAGCTCATGGAAAGGTTGCTTTAGGCAGACTATAAACAAAGTTGTGTATCACTCTTCCACATCCTGTAGCGCTTATTCGCCTGATTTTGGATCACTGCACTCAAAGGAAAAAGATATCTAATGTAGCAGGAACCATCCACAAAGTGCGAAATTAAGAAGAATTCTTGGAAAGAAAACAACTGCTGACTGCACAATTTATCTTCATCAGGGTCTTTGAGAAAAGACAGCGAGTTTCAGCTTCACAAAGGAATATTCCGCCCACACTATGGAAGCAGTGGAACGGGTAATGAAACAGCAGCGACAAGTACAAATGGGCTGCTTCAAGTTCTTAATTTACAGATCAAATCCACAAATATCTAAGCCTCAACCTTTTCATTTCTTAAATTTATTTTTAAGCACAAACCAATGACAAATCAGTTTCAACACTGGACCAAAAAGGGAACAGCTTCAGTAGATAATGAAATATTTAATTCTTGTTTTTGGGAAGCAAATATTAAAATCTGTGGTCTGCCATTCTTCTTCACAGGCTAGACTCCTCAGCAGGTAGCAAGAGGGAGCTTATTGTTAACATGGTGATTTAATCAGGGTAGTAACCCAGGAGGTGGTAACCAAAACCAGTGCAACCAAGGATCTGCAAAAGCATGCTGAAATGAAAACATTTTGGTTTTCGATTTACAGTTTCTAGTTTTAATGCCAAACTTGTCTACTGGCAGCTACTTCTCTTAGACTTGAAGTGTCCAATATTTGGTTCTGAACATCTAAGGTAGTTGCCTCGTCTTTTTCTCCAGAGAGCAACTCAAGCAACCAGTGTTAGGCACTAATCATAGACTGTGGTCTGGCCTTAAGACTAGTCACTTAATCTAGCATTAGAACGAGGTGAATCCTATTCCTCACGTTCTTTATCAAAACCAGTTCATTATTGCAAAGCAATTTGAACCTGCTGTTTATCAGTCACCATCTACATACAATTGGTTATAAATAACATATTGTATTTAAGGCATATCTCTATTTTTGTCTTTCTAGCCTCTACCATAAATAGGTTGCTAACAGAATAGTACTGGATCAAAATATGAGATCCTTTCAATGATTTATTAAGTAATGGCTTGTATACTACAATATGAATAGACTACTTTTGCCTGTGTGTAAAATTCTGCTTTCCTTAAAAATAAGCTTAGACTGGCATTTTCCAAAGAATTGCCCTATACTTTTAAAAATACATGCAGTAAAATCTTCTGTGCAAAGCATTCATTATGTAAAACACGACAATAACAATAAATCAGTTGTCCCATGTGTTACTCAGATCTGTAATAAAATTATGTACCTTAAATAATGCAGCAAGCCTCTGAAGCGTAACTCACCAAAACTTCTCTCTTCCTCCATAACTCAAGAAATGTGCCTATGCTCACATGCTAGTCCAGGAGACAAACAATTGAGGAGACATGTCCTGCTGGTCACAGTCTGATTCTATTCAGGATGTTAAACCACTGGTGAATTTAGCCCAGAGATTTGTATCTTTTAAAAGATGAGAAACATTTTTAACACAGGTGGCATCTGCTCTTACCCTCTTCAGGCAACTGCAAATCCTTAGAGATCTGAGGCAGAAAGATACCTTTTGCTTGTTTGATTTCTTTGCTGATCCAAAGAGCGAGCAAACCCCGGGGCTCAAATTATAACATATAACATCTTGGAGAAACTGTACTAAACTAACACCGAATGTCATGTGGTGGAAAAATGAAATTCAGTTTTGTACACACAAGCTTAAGAGAATGGAATATGCCCACCAGGAGGTGAAAACGGAGGCAACATGATATTTTGCCTAGTAGAGCTGCTATAAGACTTAAAGGTTACTAATGAAATACAGAGGCACTGTTGCTAAATCAGTAGTCATACAGTAAACCCTCTCCTCTCTGCCATGGGAAACATGCTGGGTTTGGGTTTGGGCTGTGGGTTTTTTAAAACGGAAATATAAACCCCTGCAACTTCTTAAACAGCTCTGCCTCTACATGAACTGATTTATATGTCCTATATTACTATCCAGCAAATTCAGAGCTGCATTCAAGACCTTGTCAACACGAAGAATATAGCCACAAAGTAATGGGCTGTGTTCAAAACTATTAATCCTAAAGAGCAAATTCACTGCCGGTGAATATTGTTACCTCCCTCCAGAAACACAAGCCTTTTACCCAGTTCTTACAGATAATGTCATAAAAGTAAAAATACTCAGACACCACCAGCCAGATCATGAATAATGAGTAAGAGAGCAGCACACTCACTTTTGTGCCATCCTCCTTTCCAAAACGGTCACCAAATAATACATCAGGACATCATTTGAAAAGGATGGTGTAGAGAAGTATGCTGGGTCCTGAATAATACCTGAGGTGCCCATAAGCCCTCCAGGCATTCCAGTTTCAAGTACTCACTAAAGGCTCTGCTTGGCCACAGAACAAGCAAGTAGAGAGCACACTGCAGTGGTAATTTAATTTTTAGTTATCACTGGGAAAGCTCCTACTTCAATTTCCTCAACACTCATCGAGCATCTGGGATTAGGTCAGAAGAAAAACTAGTAGAATTACAGCCAAAAGAGATAAATCGAGTATAAACAACAGGCAACTACAGCTTAATTTAACACAGTAAAAATAGCTGAGATAACCAACAGTAATAATTGTAAGAACTCAGTTGTTAGAATTTATAACAAGCCGTGTAGGCTGTCCTATCTCTGATGCAACAACTTAATTTTACAAAGCTGAAACTTTTTCACTGCTTAGGTTTAAAAACAACTAAAAAATGCATCTGAAAGAAACATGGATTCTCCTGTGAACATTTATATTTATCTTCATTAACGGAGTGTTATTTTTGAAGTTACAGTTATGAAGAAAAATAACCTCACTGCGATCATCTTACACTGTATTCTTTTTCTACGTTCAACAGATTTCCTTTGTCAAGTAACTGATGATCCTCTCTACATACTACTTGGCACTACAATGTCACACAACCTCTCATTCCACTTTTTCCCCCCACTAATTTCCTACCTACTCCAACCCTGCAGACCAAGTCGGAAAACCACCATGAGTTACATTGTCAGCTGATGCTCTTCAGCATGGGAGCATCTACAAAAAGAAAGGTTGCAGCTAAACAAACTTTATTTCACATGGGGATAAAGCATGTGGGCAGTACAGCAACAACGTATAGCATACACACAGACCTAAGCACAAACTTTTTCAAGCTTCAAGGAACAGAAGAAATTGTCAATTCTCATGCTTGGCTCAGATGCATATAGTCAAACAGGACCAAAAAAAATAAAAAAAAAAAATTGCAAAGACTCCAGAGAAAATTTAGGCTTGGTAGAATTTTAAAGTGGAGAACTTTGGTTTTCCCCCAATAAAGCTTTTTAAATAAAACTAGCTTATTGAATTACCCTTCATTTCATCTCCTCTGCATCTTCACCTGACATAGGAAAAAAAAGTCATCTGAGTAGCTAGAGATATATAAGACACTGAATTACTTTATTGTAATAGTAAATACAAATTGTGCAATGACTTTTACTGAAAAATACCGTGAACACACATTTCATCTAGCCTTAGTGCTCCATTTTATTAAAAATCTGGCCCATGTTCCCTTTCCAATACATGATTTTTCCCCTCCTTCAGATACTTTGATTATGTATTAGTGTGACCTACTGAAGTTGAGAGAGTAATAGAGGTATAAAGCTGGCAGCAGAGAAATGAGGTTCAGGTCCATTATTCTCAGTTATTTTCCTACATGAAAAACTGACAAGTTTGTCAGAATATCAAATACATGTTGAGTACTGAGCTGCAGTCAAGGTTGTGCTTGCAATGTTTTGATGGCAGCAAGTGCTTAGAGCCTGCTGGAGCAATGAGCTGGAAAAGAAGAGCAAAACGTCCTTTTGCTCCTGTCAATGAGCCCCATCCAAAGTCCATCAAAATCTGCCATGGGCTCTCCCACCAAACACAGCAGGTAAGACTCAGATCACACCCAGCATAAAGGTCTCATAAGTGGATAAAGGCCTCACGGTGGATAAGGGACAACTTATTCCATCAGTGTAACAGAATTTATAGCTCAGAGTTTGCAGTACAAACTCAGCAGTCATCTGAATCCAGTCATTTAGCATGGCACGGCCTGGGCAAAGAGCGGCGACTTGAGAGCATACACATCCCTGCTGCTGTGCATTGCTAGCAAGGCACCGGCACCCACATCGCTCTCCGTGAGCGCAAAGGCATCGCAGTCAGAATCGTTACAAATGGATCAATTACCAGCAATGCTCACAGCAAAGTGCAGAAATACTGGACATGTGGTTATAATGGCACGCATAAAACAAATTGGCAGGATATTAAGGATGATCTCTTTAACAAGTTGCATCAATCTATCGTTGCAAAGCAGGCAAACTGCAGCTTTGCAAAGAGGGAAATCAAAATGGCTTCGATGCTTTGGAGTTAGGTACAACAGGCAGACCTGGGCTATGGTGCTTGTGGAGAGGGGAGGACAGGCAGAGCTATTCTGGTGATATAGAGGAACTGAAAGTAAAAACAGATGAGACAGTAAAGTGGTTGGGTATTTTTCTTCTGAAAGGTTTCTCAGCTGACAAGAGAAGAAACTGTTAACAACCGTTTAACTGGTGTTTCATCTAAATTGCATGAATGTGGAAGAAGATGAACGGACACCTACAAGTGACATTGTAGGTGAATCAAAAGGAGGTGAAAATTTCAGAGAAGAGACTCAAACACCATAATGCAAGCTATTATCTATATTACATGTGCCCTTGTGGCCAAGACCACCAATGGCATCCTGGGGTGGATCAGAAGAGAGGTTCTTCTTCTCGTCTACTCCGCCCTGGTGAGACCACATCTGGAATAGTGTCCAGTTCTGGGCCCCTCAGTTCAAGAAGGACAGAGAACTGCTGGAAAGAGTCCAGCGCAGAGCCACAAAGATGATGAAGGAAGTGGAACAGCTCCCTTATGAGGAAAGGCTGAGGGAGCTGGGTCTCTTTAGCTTGGAGAAGAGGAGACTGAGGGGTGACCTCATTAATGTTTATAAATACGTAAAGGGTGAGCGTCAGGAGGATGGAGCCAGGCTCTTCTCAATGATGGTCAATGACAGGACAAGGGGCAATGGATGCAAACCGGAGCATAGAAGATTCCAGGTAAACATAAGGAAGAACTATTTCACGGCGAGGGTGACTGAGCACTGGAACGGGATGCCCAGAGAAGTTGTGAAATCTCCTTCTCTGGAGACATTCAAAAACCCCTGGACATGTTCTTGTGTGACCTACTCTAGGTTTCTGCTCTGGCAGGGGGGTTGGACCACATGATCTTTCAAGGTCCCTTCCAACTCCTAACATTCTGATTCTGTGATTCTTTTGTCATAAATAAAAAAAAATAAAAAAAAAAAACCAGAAAGAAAATACAGGTTCATTTACATGCCTTAGCATTAAAAGGTCTTGAAGATCTATTCTTTTTTTATTCCAGTTGCATGCTGACCTTATTAGCATAGTTTGAGAGCAACCCAGCAGAGAATTAATAATGCGACTAATATCTGTTGAGACATGCTGGGTTCTCAGGAATTTTAAAGGACCCATTTATATGCTTTTTCATAAATTAAAAAGTTTGCGTTGTTTATTCCATGTGGAATCAGCAAAACCAATGGACAGCTAAATCCAAAATTTCAGGGAGAGAAAGTGAGATCCTCAGAATAGACATTGTCACGTAAATCCACACATACTACCTACATTTTGCAACTGTTGCTGCTTTTATATAGTACATGATCACTCCAGGTTCTTCTCTTAAAGATTAGCATATTTGATCTTAGCTAATGTTTTCACAGTAATGTGATTTACACAGGATGTGTACATTTAAGAAGTGTCCTAGCCATCATTAGCTGACTAAAAGAAAGATTCGTAATTGCATCACTCAGATATGGTATCACTGCTGACTAATTCTGCAACTGAGTTAAGTGCCATTGAATTAAAGTGATTTCATTTCTCACAAGAAATAATTCTAAGAAACATGTGCTAGCATTGAATACAGCACAGTCTCTACACTCTCCTTTGCACATATTCAAAGAGAGATTAATCTCCTTTAATAAAATCCAGACCACAACTTGCCTGCAGAATATTTCCAATGATCCCCAATCTACATCGAAGCTTGAGTAAGGACAGCACAGGGAATGTGTGACTGAGGTATGGACTACCACATCCATTTAACTTTCACCGAACAACAGCTACGTGGCACTGGAAGTGGCCGAAATGTCATCAAATGCCATCTTCTGCTCAACAGTAAAATATGTTATCCTGGGCAGTCACATTTCCACAGCTCTTTGTATCGTTATTTGCTCAGCTGAAGGTAGGAAGTCTATGCCTCTTACTGTGATGAGTAAAAACCAGGAACACACAGTAGAACAAACATTACAAACCTGTTATATATATGATCTGCCAAATTTCTGATAGCTCTGAACTTAATGGCAAAACTACCAGTGACTTCAACAAGGACAACACTGTATTAGACATTGGGCACTGCTATTTTGTTACCCAGTAAGAGATGTTGGTTATACTCATTGCTTCTGTTGGAAATGCAACAAAAATGAAGACTGTTCTATTTAAACCAAAGCAATCTGAAACAGGGCAGGCATTTAAAAATATCTTAACCACCTACATAGCTACTGAGAAGTAAAATATTAATACAGAGAATTTAAACGCATAGAACAATGCAAGGTAAACAACTACGTCAAGATGAAGTGCTAGACAAGAAAAAATGGAATCAATTTCAAATGAAATAAATTAATTCACAGGCACAGTGAAGGAGAGGTGTTTAAAGTACTGGAGATCATTCGCGTCTTTATCTAGTGTATTTAGGCTATTATAGTTTCGCAGCAGAAAGTGGACTCCTTGTGCCTCCCTGCTCTCTTCTTCTGCAAGTTTGGCTTATCCAAAGGGCTTGGCCAAAACTCACCTTTTAAAACCAGTTGCACGCCTACTAGTTTACAGTGAGTTTGAGACTCTTCTTGCCAAAATTGTCACGGGGCCTGAAAGTCTCTCCCAACACTTGAGTGAAATTTTGATGAAGCTTTGTTGCACCATCTAATTCTGACTTCCCTGGTGGTAACTCGGTAGTCCAAATGTAACAACAGCATGAATTTTAATTAAGTTCCATTTAAATGCTAATGGATATTCAGGGATTCCAACACTGGTTAGTGTCTTAAACAGTATGAGCAGTTAAAATAACTTTTTGAAAAATTGAAATTTAAAAAAAATTTCCAAATGGAAAAAATATTTTTAAATGTTTCTGCTTTTTTCAACCCAAAATGTGGTATTTTCACTTTGGGGATACAGAAGCTCCTAATTTCATTTTGTTGAACTTTGTTTTAAAATTACATGGTATACACTGCCTCCATGGGACCATGTTTTCTCCCAAGTGGACCATGCACCAGAGTGGGATTTTGTTGCTGCGGTTTTAATTCAGGATGTTCTAGAAGTCAAATATTTAAAATGAGGTTGAATTGATTCAAATTAAAAATATTTCTCTTTTATTTTCCTGTGGTCACTTTGATTTTATAAAACACTCACCTTTCCTAGCAAAAATATTGTTCTAATGGAAGATTTCTGGCCACTTCCAAAAGCTAATTGGTCTGCAGAAAGGGAGGTAATTAAAAAAAAAAAAAAAAAAAAGGCAATGCCAGGTTCCTCCATGGCAAACAGTGAGGACTAACATAATTCCTCTATCTTTCCTGTCCAAATAAAAGACGAAAATGGTTCCTAAAAACTTACTTGGAGAAACCCTTAGAGAGAGGCACAAGCCAATTTCAGAAGTGCCAGCCAGAACTGATGCAGAAACGTCCTTATCTGCTCTCTTCCACCACCGTGTTTCTCATTTCAAGAATCTTAATTTACTTTCCACAGATGATGCCTTAAGTGAAAATTAATACCACTGCTTAATGATTAAAGTGATTAACCACCTTGCACTTTCTCAGTTTGCAGCAGATTAATTAAGTACATTGATTATAGAGAAAAAATAAATGCTGCAGACAATGTGTGGTCTTTAGCTTGCAAAGCGAGTGTTCTTGGCACCATCTTATACTGCATATATACCAGGCACGCATTTAACATGAAGATTACCCCTTTCAGGTGGTTCTAATACAGAATAAAGCTGGAAATGTTTTGCAGCATTCATTGCTCTGCAAATAATCTCAGGCAAATACGATACATTAGTTTCTTTTTGATTCCAAAGGAATTATACTTTGAGGCTATTTTATAGCCAGGATAAATGAGTGGGTTCCTCTGAGAAGGCCAACATCAATGGTGCAATGCCAGCGCCAGCTGTATAGAGGGTGCTAAGCACCAAGCCCCAGAACTTGCCAAGCCTTCAGGGTTCAGATCTTTCATAAGGGGCTTTAGCAGAGCAGTTAGCGTAACATCTTTCCGTGTGAGAAATCCAGTTTTCAGTTGCAAACACAGCTCTGTATGCGACAAATCATCTCTCCTTAAGGCAATCACACCTCCCTCACGCGCTGCAGACTCCTTTGCAGGAAAAGCCTCTTTCTACGCCCTCTGGCCATATGAAATAATCCAGAGGAGAAAGAGTCTTCAAATTCTTTTTGCTGTTCCATCTTTTTAATTTATTTGAAAGCTAGAAGACTGTGATAACATCTATGATTACAAAACATTTTTATCTTTCATGAAGTAAGAAGACACTGACATTCCCTTCACATAGCACCGTGGCTTCTCTCTCCTGTCAGCCTTGCTCATTTAAGTAGCTATGAGGCAGGGAAGAGGAACTGTACAGTCATCTTGTTTAGACTTCAGTACACAAGCACCACTATCACTTGCAACTGCAAAAACGGTTACTGTTTGGAGCAGGGGGGCACTGTTTGCAGGACCCCGGTATGTTTTCCAAGCATTCTGTAGGCAAACCCAGGACACCCTTCCAAGTACACGAAGAAGCTTATTTGCCTGGCTAATCCTATCAGAGGGGGCAGCACCTCTTTTTCAGCCTTTCATATGTTGAGAGAAAAACAGATTGCACAGAACAGAGAGATGGGCCCAGGAGCTGATTCTGTACAGAACAACAGAAAAAAATAGCCAAGTTTGAAATAGACCTTCATTCTCTTTTCACTATCTTCCAGTTTATGCTGGTGAAACTTCATTGTCTTGCATGTCCTGAACGATCACCTTCCAAATGCTAAAATCAGTCCCTTAGCCACCAGAAGCCACCTGAGCAGCATAAACAGCCCAACAGAAGGCCATCAGTTTCTGTTGCTAAGGCATCAGTCAGCCTGACATTTAAACACTTGATTCATTCTTCTATCCCGGCCAAAGAGGTTTCATTTTGTCTCAACTATTTCTTGATGAAATTTCTGCCACAATCTGCTTTAACAGCATCCATCAAACAGTGTGCTTACTGAATTTTCGGTGTTAGCAGAAGAACGTACTGTGAATTTATCCCAGATTTGGGCCGATAATTTTTGTTATGCTAGTGTTTTACTTTAGAAACCCTATTAGCAAAATTCCTACTCCGAAGCAATACCAAAATTACCCCAAATGAAACCAACCAACTCAAAAACCAATTAATGACATGTTGAGACATCTGAAACAATTTATTCTGTTCTTTATTTTCCGATAACGTGTTATTTCATTCAACACTGCAAATAAAACTAGGTACTAGCAACAATGGCCAGCACGCGGTTTGCCTATAAAATGCTTTTGATGTATCAGCAGTAAAGGTTTATTAAAATTAACTGTCTAGTGTATGTGCTCAATAAACCTCTGAAATGCAGTAGGAAATGGCAATGGATCTGTCTCAGGCTTTCTTGAAAATCATGCTGTAGAAATCAGATCTCATAAAACAAACTGAAATCATTTGCTGATGCCAGGCAAGTACGAACCTGACTCTGCTGTGGTTTGACTTTATGTTCCCCTGTGGATTCCCTGGGCTGATATTAATGACAGTGCAGAGACACCAGGAGCTTTTCAAGGTCTTTGGACAGTTTCTAACAAATGTTGGTCATGGAAGAGTAATGATTTTCTCACCACTAGCTAAATGTAAACTCTGTTTGACTTGGGCAATTACATCAGCTGGGATTTCCATGGGGCAGATCCTCAGGGCCAAAGCAGCACGGTTTAATAGAGGTAAAGGGAGTTTTGTCAACTTACAAAACTCCACAATTAGGCCCCTGTGATTTTAGTGGAGAGGGTGATAATTTACACTGTTAAATCATTCAGATCAGGCTCACGGCCTCCAGAATAATTTTCCGGTCCTTTTGGTAGCATGCAGAGAGGCCAAGGCATACTCAGAAATTCATGCTAATGATAGAAACATAGACTTTCTAAAAGAAAGAAGATCCTTCATGCTGTTGCTAAGCTTCACTGCACACATTGCAGTGTATAATTTATTGCCTTTACTACCTCCTATTTCTTTCGTGGCTGTAAAGATTATTCAATGATGTTTTTGTTCCTCTAGCAAACAATGGAAATTGCAGCTCATAACAGAAGTAGAACATTTCACTGCTTATGCAATGATTATTAAAAAAAATATGCTTCCATTTGCCTCTCATGAAGGTGGGGAGAGTTGTTATCATATTAGCTGGTAACAAGTTACCAAAAGGTGTGAGAGTGCTTTGTGTTTTGAGATGTCGCCAAAGTGGAAAGAGAAGACCACCTGCTGTTCACAATTGAATAAGAAACGGTAGGTGACAGAAAACTTCAATTAACCCTGGGGTAACTCCAGAAAGTCTCCCCTCAGTCCTTACATAGGGTCCTTTTTTGCTCAGCAAATACTTTCCTGCGTACTGCTTGAGTGACAGCTGGTAAGGACCTTGGAAGACAGAACATAAAGCTGTCCCATAAAGTTACATGTTAGAGAGAAGAAAAGACAGAAAGTTAGGGGAAGAACAGCAATGAGGTGCTCCTAGGAGGACTGCAAGTTAGTTTGTGTACGTTACATCTGTGTAATTTCACACATTTCAAAATCTTTTTTCTTATCTGAATATGTTACTATTTACCACTATTACTAAGAACTGCTGCATGAGTCTCATTTTGTCTGTTACCACTACTTTGTAAAATGTTACCTGTTCACAGTCACCTCTCATTTTCCTACAGTAAATGTTTGTCTTGTTCTTTTGCCCTCCCCCTTTCAGCTTTAGAAGAATTCAGACACCGAAATCAGCAATTTTTCACTCCTGACCGGAGTCTCTTGGCGGGATCTTGATTTTCCTCACTACTGCTAATCAGGGACAAACCCACTTACATGAGATGATCAGCTCCCTGCTGCTGTAAATGGGATAATGCAGCTACACTGACCTTCATCAGCATACAAGTATAAAAGTACTGCAATACAAACTGTCAGAAGAGAGAGATCAGCGTATGGTTCTGTTTGTGGCACAAAAAAAATCTCCATTTCCTTTCTTAAGTTTTCTTTAAAACAATGTACACCCCCCACTGCTGCTGTTCTCTTTTATTAGACATATCTAATATGGAGCCCTTGTTATGTCATTTCTCTTTCTAACTCAGATGCTGTATCTTGGAGAAGTCAGTCCTGAAAATTGCTGGCTTTGTATGTAAAGCCTGAGTTGAAAGAAAACCATGGAGTACATTAGGCTTCAGTATTTTAATTATCAGTTCATAACGAAGGGCTCTCTTTGTGGGAAAAAAATAATTTCCTGAAGGCTGAACCTCTGCGGGGTTTCCAAGGCTTGGAAGAAAATATCGATCGTTTGACAATGAGTCTCTCTGCATTCACAGTGCAGAATGGAAAATTCCAGCTTTGCCATAACCCCCCGATCCCAGAAAAGCAAGTAGCTATACTGCAGCGAGCTGGGAGGAGGTGCTGGGAGAGCGGTCCATCCAGACCATGAGCAGGCACACACACTTCCATGTATATAAAGTGCCCTGAAAGGAGAAAGGGATGATTCAAGCAGTAAAGCTCAGAAACTGCAAAGAAAAATATGGACAGAAGTGCACTCCATATGATAGGTCATAGTTCAGCAATTTTTAGAAGAAAACACAAATTGTTTTTTTTCTTCAGAAAGGTCTTTTTCTTCCTTGACCCTCCATTTTGCCTAAGTGCTAGCCCCTATTAAACTATTCAAATAAGAAAATCAGCAAGTCAAAACCATAAAAGCCAAATTAAACCGAATAACCAGTGCCAAGTTTTTATACTTGAAAACGCTCACCTGCCAAAACCACCACCTTTGAGAGACTTTCTAATTGCTCCCAGTTTTCCAAACAAGATGCACAGACACTGCTAGGGTATGCAAGCATTTACACACTTGAGAAACATAAGCTGTAGGCTTGCCATTTCCTAAAAATAAACAATATAACTTAAGAGAAAGCTGCCCCAAAGTGCAAATGTCCTGAAACACCAAATGTGGGGTATAGGAATTGTACAAAGGTGACTGCAATTGCTGTGCCAGTCTGAAGCACTTTAAGAATTGATTCCTTAAGAGACTCATTTTGTCGCATTTTTACATCTGAACTGATCTTTCCTTCAGCTGAATTTAAATCCTTGTCTTTAGCTCATGTCCAAATTACTACCTATGGGGAAGAAAGGCCCCCGTGATCTCTGAGACACAATAGATGTTGTCAGAGCAGTCTCCTAAGACTCCAGGAAGCCTGCGCAGCCTTGCAGCGAGACGAGGAGAGGCAAAGGGCAGGTGAATCAAGCCCTGCAACCACTGTGCTGGACTTGGGCGAGGGAGGAGATGACAGGTTTTAGCAGCGGGAACAAGAGCCAACCTTGCCCTTCAGCCAGCCACCTCTGAGACACAACTGCAGCTGGCTCTGCATAAGAAGGTGCCAGTAACTCTTATTGTTTATCACGTTTACCCTTTTACTGGTTACCTTGCCCATAATGTGCTCATTTATCAGCATGTTTCCTTGCTGTCTCCTCTGGCATATTCAGCACAGAACTAACAGTGAACCTTAGACAATAAAGATGAACTCTGCAAACTCTTTTTATTCTTTTTTGCTTCCCCACTCCCACCCCTGCTAGTGCTGTGACAGCCTAGAACCACAAATTTTGTGTGACAGGTCCTATTTTTGTATTTCTGTTTTAAAAGCATTGGGGAGGTATCTCCTTTAAGACTGTGACCTTTCAGATGGGGTTTCTGCTGCTCCTTTAATGACTGTCTTACCAACAACTTGTCCCTCAGTCTTTTCTGCCCTGTGCCCAGCTATTGATCTGCCCTGCGCAGGCCATGCCTAATTCTGCACTTCCACTGCCCCGACAATCTTCTTTGGTCCCCCCACAGCCTGATCATTGCTCCACTACTGGATCACTGCTTGCTTGGACAAAGTCATTCCTACATAAACCTTTTCAGA
This sequence comes from Baryphthengus martii, assembly GCA_013396935.1. Lineage (NCBI taxonomy): Eukaryota > Metazoa > Chordata > Aves > Coraciiformes > Momotidae > Baryphthengus > Baryphthengus martii. Next base: position 1,311,136 of record VWZK01002457.1, on the reverse strand, counting down.
TTCTCATCTTAAGATCAGTCTCCTCACAAGGTTTTCAGGACTGCCATTAAAGGTTTGTGGCCCCAGCTTCTCTTCTCCAGTTTTCATCCCAGTATTTCTTTTCCAAACTCTCAGATTTCTCTCCAGCTCCACTATTTTCTGAATTCTATCATCATGGCCGTGCATTGTCATTCACTGTGTCATTTTCTATTAATTTCCAAAATACTCAGGATTCTCATGCTAAAAACAATACGTTTCTGCTGAGCCAGACAAATATTTATCCATCAAACAGCAAATATTTTTAGAATAAAAAGAGAAAACATTGTATTACTGAGAAATCTGTTTCTGGTTTCTGAGCATGATCCTAACATGACACTTAACTGAACTGTTCCATTTTGACATTATATCAGACTTTTTGCTTGTTTATTTGAAACGTGATTTTTAGAATCAGAATATTCCCACATACTTTGTCCATGATTGCCGCTGAAAAGTAAAAAATGCATGCTTTGCTCAGATCATATGCTATACACACAGAGCACAATTCCTGCAAAGGAAAACGCTGCCTTTTCCAAACTTCTCTATTTGCACCAGTTTATGGGAACATACCACTGAGTTACTGCTTTTGGGAGAGAATTTTGCAGTCAGGATACAGGGTTTCATTAGCTGCTATCAAGTTATTAAGGCAGTTCATAAGAAGTGAAACTGGTTCTTCTGCACTTTACCTCTGTGGTCCACTATTTCCCAAATTCCTTGTCCAAGCTCCATGGTTTAGCAGTGGAGGTGTAGGGTAGGGTTAATGGGTGGACTCAATGATCTTCAAGGCCTTTTCCAACCTAGACGATTCTCTGATTCTATGATTCTAAGTAAACACCTTCTATATCCATTTATTCTCTACCAAATATGCTTTTTATTCTCCACCAAATGTTGCTACTTATAACAACAAATAGATATTTATCATGTGTTGTTATTTTCCAAATTGCAAGTACGTAACAATAATTGTCTTTCTCTCATTTTGGAGCTGCTCTATCTTTGCTTTTCACCAAAATTTCCAGTTGTCTTTGTTCTTCTGTTCACTTAATTGCAATTGCAAGCTACACCACAGTGCTCAGCTGAGGAAGCCTGGGTTTCCCTCAGGAAGCCTCTAACTGCAGGAGAATAGCAAGATCTAAAGCAAAGGCACTGCAACCTCACCCCTGGCAAGAAGCCACAGCTTCTTGATGTCCACTGCCCAACGGACTGCCACAAGTACAGTGTGAGAGCAGCGTACTGCAATGGCAGCCTACAGTCGTGGCTGCTGGGAGCCCTTTCAGATGCCTGGAGATAGGAGTGCTAGCGTTAGTGGGGGTTGGGGAGAGCCCGGAAGAATTAAGAAAGCTAAAAATCCACTAGTTCAAAGATCTGAAGCCTGAGGTAGGTTTGAGGAACAACCAATTAACACAGCATGCGCCAAGAATACACAAGCTGCCCTGCAAATGCTTTAAAGCACTGGATCAAATCACCTGTCACAAAGGAATTAAGCTGTTCCTGGAGGTTTCAAAGACTAATACATGCCTTGCCACAGCCCACAGCTCCCTGGCCCTCTGAGTGACAGGTGCATTCCGCATCTTAATAGCAGGACTGAGCCAATTCCCAGGCTATTCATTCCTGCCCTAAATCCAATATTGCAAGCTGCAGCTTATTTAATGTGAGGCACCACTGTCACTCCTCTACAAAGAGGTCTTGTCACCTTCCCATTCCTTGCACAGGCCATCTCGGTTTCAGTCTGCTTCTTCCAACATGAAATGTATCATCTGGAAGATCAGCAGTTCAGCCATACTGTTGTTCCACTCGTTATTTAGAATTTTGCAGCAGAGGGACCATAACAAGAAGAAAATCCACATTTTACAGAAAAGGTCAGCATGTACTTACATAATTTGATGCAAGATCAGGATGCAGATAATCAATTCCTGCAATAAAATAATGACAGAACAGAAACCAAAGGTTAAAAGTTTCAAAAAAACCAGATTTTCTAATGATCACAGAACAAAAGATTCCTTTACAACCATAACGAAATGATCATGGTGAGTAACACAGCTTATAGAGGTGAGATTCCAGTTTTTACCTGTGGACTTTTAAATTGGTACACCATGTCTGACAGACTCCCAGCTAGGAGTTTGCAATCATATGTGTCAAAATTCAGGTGGTAATTGAAAAAGTGAGCTCAGTGACAAAAATTATCGGCCTGTTTTGTTGACTAGATATTTGCTTCTTAAGACCGGTTTAAATCACAATTTATCTTTATGCAAGTTCTATCATCTCAAAACACACCAAAACAAGATCAGCAAGCACGGGATCAGTACACGATATAAAATAGAGTATCTTTTAAACACTGAAAGTTGTAAAGTAAATAGACAGAAAAAATCACCTGAACTAGATTTGGAGAGATCACGAAGACAAACATTTTGGATTGCTTGTTCGAATGAGAACTTTTAATGTTGGATTAGACCATTTTAGCAAATATCTGAGCATAGTCTCGGCACCTTGGTAGCGTGCTAAAGATTGTAACAGGGCAGTTGTGCAGAACATGCTCGTTCTAACACATGGTATTTTTCTACATGTGTCAAACATACAAATCCCAGTGGATGGTGTAACAGAAGCAGTAGATCTACACGCAGACGGGATAAGCTGACCTATTACGTATCCAGTTAAAACACAGAAATGGCCACCAATCTCACGTTACATTTTGGTCATTACTCCACCTTGTGCCTCCAACCACCACACTATTACATGCCAACTTTTATCTGCCAAAAGAACCTCATATTATCACAGTTACACTGATGAAACGATTACTTCGCACTATGTAGGATCCTCAGCACTAGATTTGCATGAAGAGACCCTTGTATCTGTGGAGAGCCTTAATGACCCAAATGGTAGATGAACAACAAAAGTCTCAATGAAGAATTACGCTGTTCAGGTGCTTTATTCCAGAGTTACTGGAACTGCACATTAAGGCAAATTGCCCTCCTCTCTAAAAGCTGTATCTGATGGACGAGAAGCTTTATTTGACCTGAGGCTCCAATAGTTTGTCATCATTCCTATCACAGTCATGCCTAGTTATTCTCAAAGCTAAATCCTGCCTCTGTGGGATCAGTGAAATTATGATTTCTCATCTCTCATGTGAGATTGATCTCATTATTATACAGATGTCTGAGTTTACTTTCTTACTTCCACAAAAACCTTGTCTTAGGAGCAAGCAGATGAGGACAGACAAAAGTGAGGACAGATCTCAGTTGATCCCAGAAAACATATGTGGATCCAGACATTTTAGTTACTTATTTTTAATATTATTCAATTATCATAAAAGGACAAATCATAATTCAAAATTTAGACCAAAGAAAAGAGTTGAGAAACTGCACAGAATTCCTGTACTTCAGCAAGGAATCCATGAGTAGAACAGCTGTGACTTCAACTGTGCCTTTTATCTTCATCTTCCCTGAACTCAGCCTCAAACTAGCAATATATTTAATATGCAGGTCTTTATTGACATTCAGCATGAAAGTGTTTAATTATTTCAGCTGTCAAGTACGACTTTGAGAATAATGTAACCCAGAAAACATTTTCTTAAATACTTTTTGCACAGCAATTACGTCCCCCAGCCAGTGCCTACAGAAGTCAAGGGGAGTCTTTCCTTCGGCTTAATGGCCATTATAGTTTGCCCTGGAAAATGTCCGAGCAATAATTGCAAACTACTTCCGCTATGCTTGGATATCCATGCTTCAGTATCCCTAGTGAAGTCTTTATAACATATTTTCCCTGAAGATCTCCAAGTCTTTAGAGGGGCCGGTAGTCTCACCACTATAAGCAATCCATTATTACTTTTTAATCTTTTTTTGGACTTTGATTACAAGGAAAAAGCTACTTAAAAATATTAAGTTAGCACTCAGTCTTCACTTACCATCATCCATAATTCCTATGGTTACTCCTTTCCCTGTGTATCCCAGCTCCCATGCTTCAGCTACATTAAGGTCAAGTCCAGGAGTCCCATCTGCTTGACCCGTGTTAATCTGATACATCAGTGAAAAAAAAAGAATAGCTTTTTTACTTGACGGACACATTTCCAAAGCCACTGATTTTTGTTTTATGTATTTGCATGTAATTTGGTATGGAAAATATATCCCATTTGGTTTAGAGTTCACATCTCTACACAGTCATATTTACTGCAATAATGCAGCAGCAAAACAAAACAGTATGAAACCAACCAAACAAAACCAACCCTGGGTAAATTCACTTCTTTGAGGTTTATAAGATTTGGTTAAGCACTGAATCTTTTGGACCCAAAAAAGGACTTCTGTATTTAAGCATATCAATCTAGAAAAAAAAAAAAATTAGACCAATGGATTTTACAAAGGACTTTATAAGCAGAAAACGCTTTTTTCTTGAAAGCAGGGATTTACTAAAATTCATGACCACTGGGTTTAATGCCAGAAACAACTTCTTTGATAACCAAGTTAGCCTTTCTTTAAGCAGGAAAGTCCACTAGATGAATTTTAGTCCTTTCCAACCTTGTATGTATGCAATTCTATAGTTCTGCAGTACTGGCAAACCCATCTATCTTCAGGCGTTACTCGTGTTCACCAACCCCATTCACAAATTTCTCAAGTTCCACGGGAAAAATAACAGAGCCTCTGCTGTTCCTGATGTAAAAATTTTCAATTTTGTGCCAGAGATGTCCCATTTCAAAACACATTTTAGTTTGCTTTATAATCTAAAAAAATGTATAGCTTCATAAAAATAGTGTTATTTTTATCACTGCAATATTTTGATTGAAGTACCAGAAAGGAGTGAATTAATCTACACTTTAGTTTATCATCTCATCAAGTCCTATCCATGCGAATGTGCCCTCATTCATCTGAAAACTCTTGTTTTAGGAAAAAAAATGCAGCCGTATGGATGGAGTCATAAAATATAAAAAATGGATTAAAAGAAAGAGATCCTTCTTAAGTTAACAAGGCAGTAATGCATTTACTAAGTATTTTGTAATAAATAGGTTGCAACTTTAAAGACGACCAAAATTACTTTATCAAGTATTTAAATAGAAAATATAATTTTGGCTACTTCTATGTAAAAAATTAATTCTGCTTTTATGACTAAAGACTTCTCCCTATAAAACATGACACATGAAAAATGAAACAATTTAGCAAAATATTAATTTCTTTTGACATTAGCTTAAGCCAAAAGTCATCACTTTTTAGCTGTTCTGTTTTTGACAGAAGAAAATCAACTAATATTCAAATTTCTGCAAGAAAAGAAAAATAACTTTTTCTAGTCAATACACTAGAACTTTTTGTTATAATTCTATAACAATATTTCACCTGGCAACAGCTCAAAGACATAATTCGTATGCAGTTTTAGGGGTCACAGCAGCACACCAGGAATGCCCACAGGACACCAATACAGCTCTCTTTCATGCCTTCTAACGATCTTTCCGTTGACTGAAATGAAATTTAGCTCTTGAAATGTTCTGGGTCTTCCCCGCATAACAGAGGTACAGTTAAAAACAACAGGACTGAGCCTTGGATCCATTCCCAAGTTCTTGTGGCATATTTGGAAAGAACTCTTGCAAAACATTGTAACAGCACAGAACGGACTGAATTTAGTTATGATTATTGTGATTTTCTTTCAAAACTTACCAGGTACCATTGCTTTGTGAATAAAGGATCGTTCATGTTGATGTCAATGTCGTTGATGTCTCTATATCCTCTCTTCCTTCTGCTGAAGCCTTCCTGTTGCACAGCTTTTCTGACCTGGAAGGGTTATATTTACATCTTTAGCTCAACCTTCTTAACTACACAAAGATTTTTTTAGCCTTGCTTTCATGAGAGGTAAGGATTATGAAATCTAACTATTTGTGCCTGTGTCATTCATAGAATCATAGAATGTTAAGAGTTGGAAGGGACCCCTAGAGATCACCTAGTCCAAATTCAGAACTTCTAGACACGTGACTCCTTTCACAGCATCACAGAATGTTAGGGGTTGGAAAGGACCTCAAAAGATCATCTTTTCCAACCCCTCTGCCAGTGCAGGAACCTAGAGTAGGTGACACAGGAACACGTCCAGGCGGGTTTTGAATGTCTCCAGAGGAGACTCCACAACCTCTCTGGGCAGCCCGTTCCAGTGCTCTGTCACCCTCACTGTGAAAAAGTTCTTCCTTATGCTTACCTGGAACATCCTATGCTCCAGTTTGCACCCTGAGAGCTCCAGGACCTGGGCTATGTCAGGGAGAGACACCCAGAAGTGTTGTATCTGGAGAAAAGCCACAGCTTGAACATGTTCTAGACGCTCAACAATCTGGCTAAGAAAGAGTCTCTATCCTGGCATCATTACTATCATAGATTTTCTTGCCATATTTTTCTTTTTCAGTGCCACCAAAACAAAAACATTTTCACCAGAAGCTGAAATTACTTAACTAATTCCCAATATGTCACTGTTCCAAGCTGCAGGCATTTGACAAAATGAGGATGCAGGTCTCAACTATGCTTTTATTTTTCCAGATTTTTCTCCAGAGCATTTTCAGAGTGTATCTTTCTTGCCAAAGAGATTTACTGAGAGAAAAAAAATCTAGATTTGTGTGCTTTCATCATACTCCTGAGGTTCTCAAAAACACATCTTGTGAAGTGATCAACTTTCAGGGATTATCCTTGCAATAAGTGATAAATAAATACACTGTCAAGAAAAAACTAAATGGCAAAAAAATCACTAAACCGACCACTCTGGCTAAAGTGTGAGATACAAAAATACTGGTTATGAAACGTAAGCAGCCATAGCTTTTTAGAGATCCTTTTCTTTATGAACAGTAAATTCACAAAAACATTTAAGTAAACACTGTACAAAATAAGAGAAGTTAGACGCACAAATATATTTGGAGGCAGGAACTAAAAATGTCAGACCATAATCATCTTATTTGTACCCAAGTAAAAGAGCACTCCTAAAGGAGACCACTAAATGGTTGTAGTCAGAGTTATAGTATGTGCTAACATATTCCAAGATCTTGCAGAAGTCCTGTCAAGTTGTACTCTTCAGCCTAACACCTGGAACGAAGACAGCACGAAGAGTCCCAGCATTTAATTAAAAACATATATATTAAAAAAAAAAAATTAAAAAAATCTGAGAAAAATGCTTCTCAGAGCACACCTTGATGCGCAGCAAGAAGGCAGTAATACCCCTAACTTTCCTTAGGCACTGTTTGAAAAAAATGCATGGTTATTAAATAAATCTAATACCTCCCTGAACCACTTCTACATGTGTGGCTTTGGCATTTCTGATTAAGAATACGCATACAGGAGTTGCAGCAACTCACATAAGCGTCAGTCAAAATCAACAGAAGAGAAATCATCCAAAGGCTAAATCAGATCTTAGGTCAGTTGAGTCATTCTTGGAGGTGTCCTTCTGTCTCTGTTAATTAAAGTAGTACCCTTGAAAGACAGTGCTCAGTGAAGTGCCTAAGGGTGAGATAAAATTGGGATCTAACTGATGGGGTTAAAAAGCCATTTTCCTCATAGCTATGCTGTTTCGTTATAGCATCGCTTCATAGTGGGCAGGATGGGATGGTGTGCCCTGAAAAGGCAGCATCAAATATTTCTAATAATGTACTTTTATGAATTCCAACTCTTTAACTAAAGGTACCAAATGATAAAATACTGAATTGGTAGGTGCTTTCATTTATATGTGCGTTCCCATTCCTTGTGCAGGTTCATTAACAGCAGAGCAGACCGAAAATAAAGAAAAACATTAGTACAAAATAAACTGGAAAGAGGACAGTGATTAAGTAGGACCCATACCAGGTGTATCTAGTGGCACCAGGTAGCTGTACAGAGTAAAGAAAAGTATAAGCACACTGTTTGATACCTCTAAGATAAGGCTCAGTGATGCCATGGAGACAACAGAGCAATCATCTGTCATTATGCCTTCCTCCGTTACCACCCCTGCCTCGCTGCTTGCGACTGCAAACCCCGAGCTGTCACCACAGAAAATAATTATGAACAGAAGCCAACCCTCACTTAGAGGGATGCCAGAGAAAATGATTTCTTGCGTTTGTGCTCCCACACAAGCTTGCTGGCTCTGCAGGATCTGCTACATTAAGGTACTGAATTAGAATTTAGTACAAAAGGATTTCTACTAATTAAAAAGCAATGCTGCAGAGCCCTGGCTTTTCTTTAAGACAATCCAGAGGAAGTGGGGGAGCAATCTGCAGAAATAGCAAAGGCTGGTTTCCCTCTTCAAGATCATCTCATTTGTCTTATTTGTTCCATCTTCACAATAAAATATAATTTATTTGTTGTATTATAGTATATTACATTATATCATAATTTCCTGAGACAAGGAAATGTAACCCTCAAGGAGGTATAACCTTCTTTGAACTAAAACCACTTCGTAGGCTGTGTTCCGAACATTTAATGTGAGAAAATGCACACGGGATGTTACTATCCAACAATGTAACAGTCTCAGATACTCTGAGGCCTCTTTTTCACTGCAGAAACAAGGGGGTTTTCCTCCCATTCACAAATGATGGTAACTTATAAAATTACATCCAGAAAAGATTAGGCACTTCTGTCACGAAATGAGTTGAAAGGTTTGGGTAAGGCCTTGGTAGCTTCTCACTTACATAAGCTCTAAATCGCCTCATTCAGTTCCCCTGTACAAGGATCTTAGCCAGCACAAGGTAAGAACTTGCTCTTCTCCTGATGAAAATGTGTTTAGAAAGTAATAATCCCAAAATGAAATAACATATATAATATTCCAGAAAAAAAAAAAAATCCCCCCTAGAACAAACTTGGAAAAGGATGATGCAAACCCAATAATGATTTGAGTGGAGAAGTGTCCATTTAGGTCTGCAGATAGAGCTGACTCAGGAGAATCCTGGTCTTCTTGCCAGCTGGGTATCTAAATCAGAAAAAATGATGTTTTTTTCAGAGCTGGGAACTTGTGCTTTCATAGCTAGTCTAGACAAGGAGAGTGACTGCATCTGATTCTGCTTCTACCTTACGGTTTTCTTCTTAAATGAGAGCCAGGCTCCGTTTGGCATCAGGAACATAAAAGCACTGTCACGTCACAGGTAATATGTTTCAAAAACATACAATAGAACATCTTTGCATGTGCAACAGTAGAAAATCATTGGAAAATAGTCTAATCTTATAATACCCATAATCCCATGTACCTGTGTCAAATTCACACCTGGAATCCAGCCCTCGATTCAATGCATGATGCAAGCTCATGCCATCTTTTAAATACCTGTTTCTCTAACTGAAGCAAGAAAAACAGCATTTGTAAGACTCAGGCTTCTAATAATAATGATAAATGATAATTTGAGCCTGTGAAGCTCCAAAGAGCCTAGCGAAGAAATAAGATTCTCTTACTAAAATAACATGAATTTTACTGTCTCAAAATTAAGCTTATTTATCAGTAATAACAATCTTTTGTTTATTCCATTCTTAATTCACTTAATCCTTTTTTGTTAGGATACAGGATTAAATAGAGAGCAAATTCTGAGCACCTACTTCATTGGTATGTGACTGAATCATGTACGAGTTACTAGCTGTCTGGTAATCAGGATAAAGGTCACGTATCAAAGAAGGTAGCCCATAAGATCTTTACAAGGAAAAAAAGTTCAAGTATTGATTTTTAATATACTTGTACTTATGCATGGTGCATAAAGTCACTTGGATGATAATAAACCAGCAGGATACTGATGCAGAGCAAATTAACAAAATAATCAATTGACTGCAATACTGCTCCGGGAGGGCCAGAAACCGCAGCACTCTAACTGTGCTCTATGCTCCTGTGAATGCCAAGATAATCAGCTCCTCATTTTGACGGAACAGGGTTAATTGTACTGGTGAGCTCCTGCAGTTAAATGACTCTGTTATACTGAGCATAAATGACAGATTTACTAAATTATACCAGCGGGTGCACAAAATGTGGAACAGCACACACAACCCCAATCTCAAGAATCAAGAACTTCAGAATAGGAGAATTGGGCCAAATTCCAGAGGAAAAAGGCAGTCCTGCTGATGACATCTAGTAGGCATAGCTTTTTTTAAAAAAACAACAAAAAAACAAACCAAACAAATCACATAGCACTGAAATAGTTAACCAACAAAAACAGTGGTTCTTTTTTCTCTAAAACCTCAGTGTCAAGTCTGTTCCAGAAGGTGAAATATTAAGTCAGAAACTGAGAGCCTGTATTTTTGAAGAAGTCAGGCTGGTGGTTGGACTTAGGCCTTATGAATTGTATCAAAGATCAGTCTCCCACAAAGGTGGTTTGGAACAGTGTGTCCAGATGCACAAAGGCATCATCAAATAAACCACCTTCAGATAGTGGAAAGCTGTGTGGACTGTTGCTATAATTAATTTCTGATATCCAAAGAAACATGGTGGCAACATCAGATGGAGATAGAAAAGTTCAAGTGGGCCGGAGTGATCTGCACACCTAACTCTAAACCAGGAATGGGATAAACACACACCTACAGCTGCTTTTCAAGGTCTTATCCATAAGTGGCAAACCTACTGCTCCTAAACCCTGTACAGAATTAATTGGCACATCTTTTTCATCTCTGATTTCTAAGCAAACACAAAGACATATAATTTTAATATCCACTCCATCCCTGTAACATAAAAGAGATGTATCTATTAGAGAAATACGGATCCCATTCACAGAGCACACGCTCATCACCTGTATTGTCCAACAGCTGTTTGCTGGTAAGCTCTGAAGACGTCAGAGAGAAGCAGACATCTTACATCCGACATTTTTGTTGAAACCCCAAAGTAACCAAGTTTTGTGTGACTCTCCACTACAAACTAAAATGAATAAGGTTGACCCTCCTCACTAGCAAAAGGAAAGTATAGACCTACTTGAACTGTAACTGAAGTCAGATGAACTGAACAAAACCGAATCACTTTTAAACTGGCAACGGGGATAGCTCATTTCTGCTACAGAACCACTAACTTGGGGTGGTGAGGCTGCCAGACTCCATCCAGTCATGGCAAAGCAGCAAATCAATGCCTTCTGGTTTGATGTAGTTGGATCCATCTGCTTGATTTCAAACTTTCTGAGGCTGTTCCAGAGCCCAGAAAGAATGTGCAGGGATGCCAGGGGGCATATAGCAGCTGTCAATGCCCAAGTCCTTTAAAACTTTAAAGTTTATCAACACAACCTTCCACGCCATTTCTAAGCAAAGGACAGAAGAATTCTTTAAATTATTTTTTTTTTCAGTTTGAAGGATTTCATGAAAGTAAAAATACAAGTATTCTGATGGAAAGAGGTGTATCATTTTTGCTTTATACATTTTTTAATTACTATTTTTTCTTAATGATAAGCATGGACAGTATGAAATGATTTCTAGGAAAAGTCATGTCCACTATAAAACATGTTCATTTTTCACTGCTCTTAGCCATCTCTCTCCCTTGCTGTTACTTTTTTGTTTTGTTACTAGTCAAAAACAGTGTCATTGGATGTCAAGGACTTGCTGCTTTTTTCACTTACTACACTTACTTAGACATTTTGGACCAGTTCTGGTTTTCCACTTTCTATAAACATTCCTATTTGCCTGCCCAAACACTTCCAAGTTTATAAAGACCATCAGCAGATGCTGAAGTCTCAGGACACTTATGCTGTCCCCACTCATCCCTCTTAAGACGTCTTCTCAGTTTTACTCAACTCCAGCTTGTGCTCTTTGAACTTTTCTCCTCCCCTCTCTGGACATGATATTGCAAAGTGTCACACTCCCAGTAGAACAAAGCAGAGACGAAGTGCTGCATCATTAAATTCTGCTGAAAGACTGTTACTACTGGCCTTGCACAGCAAATCCCGGCATTATTTGGGGCTGCTCACTAATTTCTTTGCTAAAAATCACTGAAAATCGTAACACCAGAGGTACGGCCGTTTAGGAAATTGCCCCAGAAGTTCAGAATCAACCAGATAATAATAAAATATGAAGGTGAACAGCCTGAACTCAAAGGTTATAGTCAGGCAATTAACCTTTCTCGATGGAAGCGCAATTTAAAGAACTTATGTTTCAACCAAGTTCGTATTTAAAAAAAAAAAATAAAATAAAATGTAAGAACTGACTTGCTTCCGTCTTATTTTGTGACCTTTTGTTTTCCTGATATTAGTTCAGTGCTTGGTAAATAAGGAGCTTTCAAAAATAAAAGAGGAGGAAAAGAAATCAATACTTTTGTCCATTTAGCAGGCCTCTCACAGTTCAGTGACATTCAGGAAGCCGTGAGTAAAGAGACAAGGAATCAATGTGTAAGAGGAGGCTGCAGATCATGTTCAACCTGCTCAGCTAAGCAATCAATAGTGCTCCTCTAGCTTCTACTTTGAAATGCAAGTGAGTTGTTTAGGTTGCAATGTAAAATGAATGCTGAGTAGGGATTGTGTCACTCTGATAAAGTTTTTTTGCTCTAGGATAGATTTTATTAAGGGGAAAGACTGAGACAGAGAAAAAGCCCTGGATATCCTGAACGTTGTACATCTCCTGTGCACTTCCTCGGTTTGTTATGAGGGCCACATCGGGATCCACACTATTGCAGGTACTGGCTATTCTAGGAATTCTGTTATAATTTCCAATTTTTTTCACTGCATAGGCAAGCCAACAAGAGATCAGGAGCACCTCTGCAATCTTAAAAAGTTTCCAAAGGAATGAAGATCTGCTTCTTATTCTACACAGAAAAGTCAAAGTAATTTATATTTCAAACGATGTCTTATTTTAAGACAGCAGGACAGTTACAAAATCAAAGATCTCTGTAAGAAAGAAATTCCCTGGAGATGGCCTATAACTGCATGCATGCAGTCTCTCCAGTAGATCTGGAGAAACTACAAACCACAGGGACGCTTTATCAGCAGGTTGTGGGTAAATTTTTCACTTTGCTGTCTCACCAGTTCATTGAGCCACAGAAATGATTGGTCTCCCCGAATCAATCAGAATAACCATCTATTAGTGCAAGTGTAAACAACAGCATGTCTGGTGAAAGAAAAGAAAATTGGGATTCATGCACACAGGGCGCTATTGACTGCAGATCCTCTCTTCTTAGCTGCAAAATTAGTTGCTACAGGTCAGTCTTCCCTTCTCTTACATCCCTTTGCCAAGTACTTCAGATATAACTTTCTGCTTGAAAAAAAAACAAAACAAACAAAGAGTCTTCCTTCTTTTCCCTCAACAGTAAAAGTCTTTTCATGGAGCGATTTTAATTTATTATAAAAACCACCATCGACCTTGGAGGTGATACTCAAAATAAGTCTAAGTTGTATTTGTAGACTCTCTGCAGTATAAAAGGGTTTTAGTTTAAATGGGAATCAGGCCTAGTTCATCTTTAAGATTGCAAACCTTTTGGCATTGAGACTAGCTTTAGGATCTATGAAGTACAAAGAAGAGAGGTGCTCACGTGAAGCTGAATCTTCCAATTGAATAATTCTCTCTTTGTTGTCATTTGTTCACTTATAACTTTGGATCGTTTCTTATATTCTGGGCAGTCTTCCAGCAAAGGACTTTCCTCCTGCTCCACAACAGCTCAGTGGTCGTACAGAGAGAGGCACTACAGTATCTACCTTGATATAAACTCCTTTTTAAAGCTTCTATTAGCGTGGTTCAAACAAGCTTCAAACAAGCGATGAATAACTGATACATCCCAAGAGAACGAGAGTGCTCATAGACAAAAGATTCCTTTAACATTGTTGATTTTAAGATAATTTATTTCATGAAGCACATTTCCAAATAATTTGGGACTGTGAGAAAATGTAATTTGGAGAAAAATCTCTTCAATTTGCTTTGTACGGGAAGACTCAACTGACAGGTAAAGTTATTCTCTTTGTTGAAGTGTACCCTTGACTCACCTTGACACAAAAGAGACTTCTTGTAAATGTGTGAATATTTGCACTAATGCCAAAAAACACTTTTCCAGTCATAAAGCATCACTTATAACAGCTTTACCTCTAACTTCATATATTTCCTTTCTAACGTTCCAATTCGCTTTCCAGACATTTAGTCCATATGGACAGACTGGAAGCGCCTTGCAATCTGCCTGTGTAGGTATGTGTCATCATTTAGGGAAACTGAGTCAGCAGAGGGTGAAACCTTAAAGTAAGTCTGCAGCATGTACTGAAAATAGATTCCTTGGTCTCCAAAGTGATTCTGTACTTAAAAGCTGGCTTCTGACCTGCGCTATAACTCGTCATGCTTCCACTTCATTCTCCACAGCCGCCTTCCCACTTAAATGTCATCTAATTTTGCCTTGAAACATCTGCTTGAAAAAATATAATACACGATTTCTCTCTTGGTATTACTGGCATGGCTTATCCCCCTCCTACGTTAACAGTAAAATCACCACAATGTCATACTCGTTGAAGAGCTGCATGGTGCCCTGTCCTTTATTTTCATGCATTTTGCTCTCCTTGTGTACTTTTCCTAGACACCAAGTCAAAAACCCAAACGTTTTTAACATAGCTGCCCCCCAAGCCCAATGACAGAGCTCAATCATGGTAACAGTGACAGGAGCTGTCTGGGGTTTGTCTCAAGCAGTTGGGGGCTTGGATTAAAAGTTTACTTCAGATTTCTCTGCCATTTATGGCCCTTCTGAGTAGACGGGCCCTGCTGGATCCAGCGGCAGTGAAACAGTTTCACACTAAATTAATGCCAGAATCTCAGCTAAAAAAACCAAAACAAACCCATGTCATGACACTAGGACGGAAGGAAGGCAGACTACTGCTGGTGCTGTGGTTCTACATGCAGTGCACATGAACCAAGCTGAAAAACAATTTGATTTAAATTCATTTAAGAAAGTCTGAATTAAAAGAGTTACTTAAAACAAGGCGTGGGTCCTCAAATTCTGAGCTCATGGGTGAAAGTGAAGACAGCGTTAGCTCCACCATGCAGAATCTAGGCATTCTCAAACCTAGGTTCAGAAAGGGCGTAATTGCCTTTTGATTTCTTTTTCCTGGCTGCAATTCTGTGAGTGCCCTTACAGAATACAGTCCTTCTCTTTTGTAATCTCTTCTGCACTCTCATGGCTCAAAAGTTTTTCCTTTCCCTGTTCCTTCTGTTCTGTGAGTAAATGATGCAGTTTGAATTTGGGGAGAACACCTCCCAAAGGGGCATCTGTTTCAGCTGACGTGTCTGTGCAGACAGAGGCCATCACGAATGGCCGCTTACTCTTCCCTCGTCAGCTCCTCCTGACTCAGGTCCCCGCTGCACCAGGCAGCCAGGTTGCTCACACTGATTACTGCCCACGGCTGTCAACACCTCCCCAGCCAGGTGGTAATGACATCTGCAGAAAGCCCATTTAGCTTTAATAAAAAACAAAGCCTATTTTTACAAAGCTGCCTGCCTGGAGTGATACAGCAACAACTGCCAAGAAGTCTAAGCTTATTCTAATATTTCAAACCTGTAATACTTAAACTTCAAGGTTCAGATGAGTGGTAGAGATATATTACCAAGCCTTTCTTGTCCATTTTTAATGTCTTCAGAGCTCTGTTGTTATCTCACTGGAGATGAGATAGAGAATTGCAAACCACTGATCTTCCTAAAGTGCCGCCTCGTGGGAATTACATGGGCTGTACAATGTCTTCTCTCAGGAAATTTCATAACTAGAAGCCAGACACAAAACAGAAGCCAATCTTATGACAAAGGAAAAACTGCAATTATGCTGTTGCTCACATTCACGTATCTGCTCATGCACCCAACAGCCCAGTAGCTGTTTATAGCACAACTACTTCTTTATTCTATTACCACAGATATACTGGACAGATAAGACAAGGGAGCTTGCTCCCATGCGTGCCTTTCCCAGCCCAGTAGGAAGCGACTGAGGGTTTGTATCGATCGGGCTGTATGCTGTGAAGGTTGCACTTCTTCAGCTCCTAGATTGAGGTTTATAGATCCCTGTCACAAAGCACGTTAATAAAACCAGCAGAGGTTTATGTATCACCGGCCGTACAGCACTGGGTTAGCAGCGTATAGCTGCCAGGGACAGGCCATCTGCCACAGAGGAAGCATCAATACAGAACCGCTTCTAGAGAACAATTTCTATATCAAGAGGAAAGGTAGGAAAAGCTGGCAAATGAGACATGGGTTTGCAAAAGGGAAAGAAACAGTCAATGTCCTATTGTTCTGGCCTTTACCCAAACCAGTTTTTAAATCTGGTACTTTCAAAGGACTGACCTTGATCCTCATTAAGACACGCTGCATGTCAGAATCCTTTCTCTTAATCTTCAAATGTTCTCCGATTCCTGCCTCGGAACCTGCAGAGAGCGCAGCTGCAGAGTTTGCTGGTGCCGGGCACCATGGCAGAAAGCACGGCCAAAACAGACATATCTACGTCAGGGCACTTCTCCCACCTCATCCCAGAATCTGGCTGCCATGAAGTTGCAGAAAACCACCCTTCTACACCTGAACTCCTGAACTGTCTAGTAGCCAGCTTGAGCAGCATATTGAACCCACATTCTCCCTGGCAAAGTCTACAGCTCTTTTCTTGACAAGAAAGTCACCAGAAGACGAGCAATCTGGTAAAGGGATCACATTCAGTGTGAGACTGTGGGCAAAAACCCTAACAGAGCAGTGATGGGGTCAACAAAGTGGGGAAGAGATGCCATGCTGGGGTACGGAGCCGGCCCCGGTACAACAGAGCACGCAGAGCTTTAAAAGGGAAGAAAAAGCGTGTGAAATAGAGACAAGTATTAATATGCTTAGCGTTTATCCCAGCTGAAACTTTCCTAGCTTGTCACAGAGACAGGGCAGCAGAAGGTGCAGAAGCGTGGTCAGAATATTCTTCCTTGAGTTTTCTCAACAATCCCCTTAGCAGAGAGGCTTTTCACATCCCTTCTCATGTTCTTCAGCAGCCTGTCCTGCTGGCTGCTGGCCAAGCCTCTCTCCAAAGCACATCTGTACAACTAAAATTATTTTCAAACATCTTAGAAACAAAAGGGTTTCTGCCTTGATTTCAAGGGACCAGGGTATCCAACTGGTTCAGATTTGTCACAAGCGCCTCTATTTATCCACTGCCTAAAGCAATGAAAAGTGGCCCTCAAAGACTACAAAACTCATTAACTGGATTTGCATGTGCACTAGCAGGGATTTTGGTGCCAGAATTTTCTGTTGTCCCCACTGGGTCAGAGCACAGGCTGGTTTAAATGAAATGATGAAATGATCATCCTGCTGAAAATTCTTTGAACTATTGCTGCTTTTTTTTGGCCAGGAATGAGAGAGTATCTTTTCAGTTCAGTTATTAGCATAAAATAATTAGACTTTGGGGTATATTTTCCTCCCAGTGCACATACATAACTTGCATTAATATTAACGGGGACCTCTCTATTCACGCTCACTGAAAGGAGGCTGTGCCCCAAAGGACTGACAAAGACTAAACCCTAAATACGTTTTTGCTTATCACTGAAGATTTCTACACACTCCTGTAAACTGCTATCCTCATTATATACTTCTTGCTCTTCATAGTTTTGTTCTATTGAGACAAATGTTTAGCAAATCATCGAAGAAAATAATCTGCTCAGGCTTCACACAGCAGGCAATCAAAAATGATGCATGCAAATTCTATGGAAATCGCTCTTTGCGTCCAAACTTTGAGACCCAATTCGTGTTATGGTTTTCATGGAATAAAAATTTAATGGAGAAGCTTCCCTCATAAAATTACATTTCTTCGGTATGAAAAGCGATGAATCTCTGGTTAATACTAACCGTGCCTGCTGCACACACATTTTAGGGGCTCTTCACATTTCCAAAAAGCCGGCATTAACCTGTGTTACGGCAAGCACTGAAGAAGTGGCCTGAGACTACCAGTGCTTCGCAGAGTAACAAAAGGGAGATCTGAGGAAATAAACTACTCCAGCAGAAGGATTGACTTTATGGCAGATTGAACAGATTGGGATATCAAGTCCCGTGTGTCTTGGGCCACTGCAGTCTGAAGAAGTCTAAAACGTCCCGTGTTAAATGACAGAATCATGGACTTGGCAAGCTGTTGACAATATGATGATGTCAGAGATGACATCCTTTGTTCTGGACCTTTCCTTTAAGAGGTCAGCTGTACCTATGAATGACACTCACAAAAGGAAAATGATGAACAACGAAATGCTGCCAAAGATACAGCAGAATTATGTAAGGGATAAAACTGCCAAAGTCGTGGCTCAAAATGTCATTTTATGAGGCTGAGGGTAACAACAGCGTCCAGCAAAATGGTGAAACTGGAACAAAGAAATAGAAAAAAGACCCTGAGGACACTGAAAAGGTCTGAAAATTATCATCCCTCATCGTTCCTCACTTCCCTTTCAGGAAGGGATAACCCAGTTTAAGTTATTCCCTCTTGTTTCATCTCACCACATGCCACTCAGGACCAAACTACAAATGAGAGCAGGGAAATGCTCTAGCTTAGAAACAGGGTTCTTCTAATGTGATCATATTCCCTACCACAACATCAGCTATCCTTACAATAAAAAAGTGGGAATGGTGTCAGAGGAACAAATAGCACAGAGGAGGCAGAGTATCTAAAGTCAGGAACCCCACCAAGAAAAATATCAGGTGAAAGCACCACAGTGGAACAACAATGTACTTATGGTATTAACTTCCTGGTTGAGATTCAATTCTCCAAAAGTGCAAAGGCCCAGGTTCCACCTCTTCCTGCCCAAGGGTAAATACAGACTTACTCCATTAATTTCAGCAAAACTACATCAGATTTTCACTGCTGCAAATTGGAGAAACTGCTACCTCTTGTGTTTAACATTATCCCTGTGATGAGAAAACCTGTTAAAAGCCTCCCTCAAAGTGAATTCAAGTTCAGCCTTGTTGGGCCAAACTTGTGAGGACAAATTATTGTTATTGGCTTCGGTAGGGAATGCCTGTTTCCAACGAAGAAACCAGATCAGACCATGCAACCCACTGGGGAGGAGAAGACACTGAGATATTGAGGGGGAATGAGTAAGCAGGGATGCTCAGAGAAGGTGCATACTATGAAACCAGAGCAGCATGTAGAGCCTCATGAATTGGTATGTTCAGGCTCTTCAAGCAGCAATGGCACATAGGCACGACCCAGAGACCTCCGAGTGTAGATGCGCTGCTGGTGCATCTTGGAAGTGGTGGCTCACAGGCAGCTCCTCTCCAGCATTTCCTTTTTGGAACTTGAGAGGGGTCAGCATAAGTACCTGTAACCAATGGCACAAAAATGTTGCAAAAAATCCCAGTGTGATCCTCACCTGAAGCATGTGTTGTTCCTTCACATACTTCTCCTCCCTCTCATTTAAGCCAGGTACCCTCTTTCTCCACTGGTGCCTATAGGAGATGAAAACTGTCCAGGGAAATTTTTCTTCCCTTTATTGTAACTCACAAAGCAGGCAAAGTTTAGAGAGATCGACGGCATGAGTTTCTTGTACCTTACACAAGCATGTAACTGAGGTCATGGTTTGGTCAGGGATAAAGGAAGCAGATGGTTATTTTGTTTGGTTTATCTTGAGATCTGTTATGAAAACAGAATCCTGGAAAGCCAGTGTGTTGTCCAGTAAAAACTTATCTAAGGTCCTTATGGGAAGTATGACTGAAAACAAAAATCCCTTTCCTGTTGTCAATCTTACAAGGAAAAAATAAAGGCAGAACTGAGAAAAGCTCTCTCCTATTTCCCCCTCATACGTCCCCTCTCAATTTAACGCAGAACTCAACAAAAAAACCCACATAAATCTCAAGGAAATAATTCATCATATCTTTCATCAAAATCTCTAGTTCCTCTAGTCAGGGCAGGTAGGAAAAACATATTAATAGAGGTTTCAAATCACCTCACAGACGGGGGACAAAAACTATTTATCATTTCATTCCACTACTCCATCTGAGGGTTATGCACTCAGAGCAGAGAGAACCTTGGCCTGGAAGCAGTGCTGCAGCTTGGGATCAGAGCCGAGAAGATGCCTTGTCTTAGTTTTCTACCGACGCTCCTAGCAGTAGGGGCAGGAGAACTGAAAGGAGCTAAATGTCAGCTTCCTATCTGTGGAGAACCAAGAGAACTCCAATTTCCATGAGCAAATATTACAAAAAAAACCCTCAAATGAACGTGCAACACTTACAGAACCCTAACTGCTAAGAAATCATTGACTTATCTGACAAGTCATGCCTTCCCCAGCTGATCAATACACATTCCAGGTCAGTAGCATAGTCTAAAGTAACACAAAGACGCACAATTCCCTACCTCTCTGCTGCTTTCCATCTGAAAATGCACAAGCAGAGAAGTGTTGGATTTTACCTTCTGGGAAGCGTCTGCACATATATATTTTAAATACATCAACTGCAGCATGTTCAAATAACTTGTGCATAGTTTATGCAAAAAATTAGTTGCTTATTGAACAGCAAAGAATGAAATAGTAAATTAAAATAATATTACTTAGGTTACAGTCTCCTGAGCACAAAGACTTCTCACTCCAATCTCTATTAATGCTAGAGACGTAAATGTGTTTTCTCCATCTGCTGCTGCTGTTACTCAGGATGAGGAAGCGTCATTCTGGAAAAAGCTGGAACGAGCCATGGGGAAGCATGGACAGGGGCACAGGCAAGACCGCTAGTACTGGATTATATCCAGGGACAAATGCCTCCATACAATTCTGTTATTATTTTATGCTTAGATAGCCTCCAGCACAGTGATTTCCCCTGAGCCTCCAGATCATGCATGTGGAAACACTAAATGACAACAGTAATTACAGTTTAAGGTTACTGTCCTTTGTTTAAATCTTTTGGGCTTCAGAGGATCTGTGCTAATCTCTTAGGTTTTATTTTTTCCCCATTGTTCTCTTCTCAGTTTTCTTACTGCCCAGGTGCTGTAAAGACCACAAATGGCTGTAATCCAACCTTTTTTTTCGTTTGTTGTGGTTGTTTTGGTTTTGGGAGTTTTTCTTGGGTTTTTTTTTGGTGTAGTTGTTCTTCCAGAACAGTAGATTGAGCACCTGGAATCTGCTCCTACTTCTGGTCTGCTTTGCTATATGATCTTTAGGAAAATTTAAAGCTCGCCTCTGTTTATTTCCAGCATTTGTGGAATGGGCTTAATCCCAGGCTTTGAAATCTGTAGTTAAAGATTATTTCATTACACACTGTAGATGACCACAAACTATTTCAGACGGACGGACTGATCATTTCAGTGGGAGATCTACAAGTATTAAATCACCACAGCAGTCTCTTTCTCACCGTCGTCTATTTTGTAGGCAGATAGAAAGTATTTGGGAAGATTTATTTGACTTTCTGGCTTACACTGAATTATTCATTGTTCGCAAGTCAGGTAGGTAATACACCTTGCAGACACTTCTCAAGTACAGTGCTAATAAGAAAACCACACTGGGTAGATTTTTCTGACAAACATCATTCTTAGACAAACCGCTTTCTTTACAGAAATATGTCCTTTATGCAAAAATGTTCAGTATCCACAGTGAATGGCAGGACACCAGTAGACATCAGTTTGAGTCATGCACCTAAAAGCAGTGTCCTTTTTCATACCTTCCAATCTCTATTGGAGTTTGCATTTCTTTCACGTACTCAAACTTTCTTTCAAATCTCACTGACACACGAAAGTGAAAATACTTCATCATTGAACTGCAAATTCTACTGAGACTGCATATGGCAACTCTGAAATGAAACAAAATACATTTTTTCACTACAGCAAATTTTCTTCCTTAGAGATAACTACTCAAACCCAATAATTTTTATCCCCTTTTCCAGGGTTTTCTCCAACTAGCTTCCTGGAATTAGAAAAAAAAATAAAATAAAATTATTCAGACCTCATCTTCTGCATATCTCAAGTTAACTACTTGGGATTTTTGGTTTCAGTGAATTACAGCCTTTGAGTAAAAAATGCTTCCTCCTTCAGAGGACTGCACCACTCAGCTCTCATTTACCTCCTCTGAACAGGGTTTAAGAAGCCTATGAGTGTGCTCTGACAGAGGGAAATCTCAGCCTCCTCAGATGTTTTCAAATAAGGCAGAGTAAATTGAGTTCCCCTGGATTTCTAATAAACTCTTCAGGCAGTATTGGATAACCATGGCTTCCTAAACCAACATCCAAACAGAAATTAAAAAACAAATAGACAGCTTCTGATGCAGATTTTCAGCAAACTGTCACCGTTTAGTGAATCAGAGACAGAAAGAGTTAACGTTGCCAAGCCCCATTGCTTCATTTTTCAAAATGGCTATGGATCAAAGACCCAGTGGAGATGTGCTAGAAGTTCAGTGGCACCAGAGAGCGAGAGGTTTGCAGAGTTGTCAGAAGCTCCAGCCCTCACAGTGGCACTGCTGCTTTTAAGTTTGTTCTTAGTAATTTAGATTTAATTAAGAGGAGCAGGGAACTGAGCAGCAAGTTACCCATTTCTATGAGGAGGAGGAGGCTGATCATCAGATGTTTGCTTCAGAGGCTGTCTCCCATTAGTTATTTTTCCTTGCATGAAACACACTTTTCACCTTATGGAAAATGGCGTCAGACCCATGGATGTCTGGAAATAGGACGTACATTTGGAAAGAAAGAATGAAAATGAAGACAACGGTCAAAAACAATCACGAAACAAAATCCTACAAAGGTTCCAACCAGAAACACTGAAACAAAATTAAACTTGTTTTTTTTGTTAAATAAAATAATTTTGTGCAATAAAATATTTTTGCCCTGATTCAGTGTTTCAAATATGAAAACGTAGATTTTTCTACTGTTACTTTTGTGATCACACTATCAGAAATAAAATGAGTTGAAGTCTTAAAAATATTTTCACTAGGAAAATAATCGTTTTAGTTGATTGATGGAAAGATTTTCAAAAGCATTTCTTATAACATGCCTTGCATAACTTGGGGAAGGAACTTCGAGATTTATGAGAGACATGAATATAGTTAGATCTGGAAAGAAGGAAATAAAAGTTTAACATGGAGGTTTCCCTTCCTCTTCTTGGAAAATTAATAGTCCAAGCAGAAATTCTCTTCTTACAGCAATCAAGGGAATTATTCCATGGAAAGTTTGTGTTCCAAAAGAAATAAAAAGGATTCCAATGAACATTTTCCCAGGAGAGCATCACAGCTGAGAAAAGAAAGTAAGCACTGTTCAATTACGTCAGTATTTCCTGACCTAAGAGAATCAGCACTTTTGTCCAAACTCTGCCAGAGATTGCTTGTTGCCCCATGGTATCAGATCCATAGGTTGCAGGCTATTATAACAAGAGCTCAGTTCAGAGTAGGAAAAAAATGTAGCTATAATGGTACCTATAAGGTTTACAAAAAGTATCTGATTTTTAGGATGCTGAGCAGACACTGACTAGAACACAGCTTTTCCAAAGAGCAGAGGGGGTGGGATAGCAGGTGCCAGCTGGAGCCAACAGCTCCTTGAGCTCCTTGTTTTGCCAGGAGAAAATGCTTCCAGGTATAACAGCGCTGACTTTGGTGAAACCACAGGTAGGACAAAAGTGATCCAGCGGTCCAGAAGCTCTGCAAGGAAAGGCTGGCTGAGGGCCAAGGGAGTCAGTCGCCTAACATAGAAGATGGGCTCAGTATTGAGTTTATCATATTTGCCAGATGACAAAGCCAAGTTACAGTTGAACAAATGTAATAAATCATTCAGCCTCAGACTCCAAGACAAAACACAGGGCATCTCCTCATCCCAGTGGTCTATTTCATTTTTCAGGTTCTTGATGAGGATACAACCGACGAATCTGGACTTCCTCCAAATAAAAGAAAGTGGAGAGAGTGTGCAGAGCTGGTTAGAGAAGAGAACCAGCCATTAAAGTTGAGCGTAGCACTGCAGTGTTACATAACCTAGAGCCCAGCAGTAATCAGCTTAGTGATACTGCTGTGAGACCAGGAGTATAAAAATAATAATAATTAGATCTGGCAGTTCTCATTCTTCTGTGAAGACTTCACGTTTGCAAGGCTCGTGGATCCCTTATTGCATGCGAAAGAATAATGAAAGAACACGTTCTTTCATACTCTGCATTGAAAGAATAATGCTTGGAATCAATAAAGATAAAATGGATGGAGATGGACTGTTTATTAATATTAAAACTGTATATATAATAAAAGCTTATTTCTTTTCAGCACTCAGACAGTAGATGTCTATCAATATAAAACATAAAGCCATATCTTCATAGAAATGCAGCTGTTCAGCTCTCACTTCATATAAGAAAAACTGCAGTATTTGCCAGTCTATTTATGATAATATGGAACTGATACCCTACAACTAATACGTACCATGGAGATGTTAAAGTATTTCTTAGTCTTTCCACAATGTCTTATTCTACCCAGTCCTGTTCTCCTCCTCAGTATGGAAGTTTACAAGGCCAAGAAACATTATTCAACTTCACCAACCCATGACATACATATTAGCATTTTAATTACTATTGGCTATTCACAGCTGTTCGAGGTACCCATTTTGCTGAAAAGCCATGTTGCAGTGCAGCGTCAAATAATTACTGCAGAAAACTCTTCAGAAACAATTTAAATCTAAACCTTTAATTCATTTCCATTATATCTCCAAATACTACAATCAACTTTCTCTGACCTTTGTAAAGCCCTTTTCCTATTCATGGAGCATCACGCACACAAGCAATGATTTCACAGATGTATTTATAACTCCCTGTTGGCTTCTGGGCTGTTGAGACGGTGTCCAAAAAAATACTAAATATTATATTTAAGACATTGCATACACACTTTGAAGATGTGGAAACAAAGAATGTTTGTAACAACAGTGCTTTGGAACAGATTGCAATAAACCAATAGACTGAAACGCTGTTCCCAAAGAAAACACTCGTCAAATTTTAAACAACAGTGACGTATGTTAAATGACACAAGTGGATGCACTACAGAATACATTTATTGTGTGATGTAATAAGATATGCCACTATATTGAGTAGAAAGGCAGTGGGGTCTTTTAACATCACAGCCCTGATACCCCAGAAAACTACACCAAACAGTGTTCCGGTCTTATATTGTTATTGATTTAACTGTACACCCTTAGCTGCACTGCCTTTTATTTACTGCCAATGTCATGTGCAGTAAATGGTTCTCGTCATCTAACTGTACACACAAGAAACCCAGTCACAATTTTAACAGCTGATTTTCTGAAGTTAAGAAAGAATAGAAGTAAGCTGGTTTAAATCTACTTGGTTTCATTCTAAATCTACCATGTTACAGTCTAAAATACATGGGCATCACATACTATCAGGCACTATATTTTAACTAATTCTATATTCTTCCCAAAGTATACATCAACCAATGATTTCCAATCTTTCACATTTAACTCAAAGGCAGTTTTCCAGTCTCCAAATTTTCTGTTAGGATTAGAGATTTGCCAAAAGAAAACAGACTCCAAGATGCCTTGCATTGTTCCTGAGGAAGTTCTTCTAGCATACAACTTGCATTGAAAACAAGACAGTATAGCTGAATACATACGCTTTCGAAACTGAAAGTGAAGTTAAAGATGGGCTTACACGTGGCAGTCGATTCTATTGTAGCTCTGATGTTGGTGACTTGGGAAGGGAGAGTACCTTTGAATCCCCTCTACTTTGCCATCATCAAGCACAAGTGCTCTCAGGTCATAACTGACTGCCATATCAACCCCAGCTGTCTTGAACTGAGCCCTGGCAAGAGGAAAAGAAAGGGTTACCACACGGGGCCAAGAGATGCTGGTATGATGACAGCCCAGAGAAGGCCTTCCTTCATCTCACCAGGATGCAGCTACCTTGAGCTTCCCATGGAAGAAAGGCATGATTATCACCAACACTACACCCGTGGATTCCTGTACCCAGTGAATGGCGAGACAGGACTTTCAGTGACTGTTAGCTCAGCACATCAAAGCACAGCATTTTCTATTCAAAGCCCAGCATTTTCTATTCAATGCCAAGTCAAACTTGTCCCATATCAAAGTAAAATTGCGTGGCACGCAAGGTTCCTTGTTAATTCAAAGTCACTGGCTCACACTGTCCACACTTCTCCACATCCTACTAACCAAAAACTATAAATCATATATTCTCACCACTGCTGCTGCTTGTATTCTAATACTAAACAGACACCACTGAAGATTTAAGGCTGGAAATTGCACAGACAAATAACAAAGGCAAGGCCTGCTCCACAAAACAGAGACTCTATTCATCAGGCAGGAAACAAGAGGGAGACAGGAAAAAGCAGAGGGAGACTGGGGAGTGATGCATCAACAGACATCAATGATCAAGCAGAAACTTAACTAATGCCAGTTCAGCAATTTAGAGGCAGCACAGAAGAGTCTGAACATGGTCAGCAGCCTCAACAGGTTTTTGTACTGAACTTCCAGGGGGTTACAAGTATTTTTGAGGGATAAAGCTCATTTTATCGCCTTACCCCACCTTACCCCAACCATCGTGTTGAGCAATATGAAAATGGTATAATATGTGACTGGAAGCAACTTCAAGAGGTCATCTGAACCATTCCAGGGCCCGGGGGAAGAATCAGCCACACCCAAGTCAGTTATGATCACTGTCTAACCTTGTCTTAAAAGCACTGACCATGAAGATACCACAGCCCCTGGTGGCACCAAGACTGCAGTGCATTCAGTAACTTCATTTTTTGGAAATTCTACGTGAATCTGCACATTAGTGTCTTCACTTATCAGTCTACTAACTTGTAGCACATTCATTTATATTTTTTCTAATAGAAATAGTTTAAGCTTATCCTGTAATTTTAGTTATACACTATCTCCATAAAAGACACATGTACGTTTGATGTCATTTTAATAGTCTGTTATTTTATTATGTGCAACTAATGGTGCTTTCTCACATAATACAGCTATAAAGGATTTAAAGCTGATGTTGATGGATTGGTTTTTTTCTCCCTGAAGCTCTCTTTCTAGTTACAAATAGAAATAATAGATCAATTCAGTTTAGATTTTATATCATGCTGGATATAACTGCATTTGCTCCAAAAGCAAATTGAAATATTTAATATTCCATACTTAATAGCATTGTGATATTTTACATTAGAACTGCATTGCACATCACAAACATAAAATTAATACACAGTCCAAGTAAGAGCCACCAATGTCACACTGAAAATCAGAAATTCCAACTTAGAAACTGGGAAATTCTTCAGCATACATTTAACACACTCTGCAGTGAAGGGGACTACTGTGTCACCTAAGTGACAGCTTAAGTACCTGAGTGTCTCTAGGCGTCAGTATTTTTTATATCAGAGAGAGTTCTTTTTATTTTATTATAGAAACTGACTCCTATGCAGCTAAGTGCTTTATGGTTGAAGACACTGTTGGTCAACTATGCAAAAGGTAGCTGGACAGGATCTTCTTGTGAGCAGTTAATCGTCATCAACTCTTGTTGGGCAGGTATACAGCCTACAAAGATCAGGGACAACAAGAAATCGGGCTCCCTGGGATTCAGTTTTTAAAAAGCAATCACAGGAAATTTAGCAATCGCTATTCTCAGACACAACAGCCAGGTTATGTGTACAGTAGAGTCATGAACCAAACCTGCTATTTCACTGAATTTCCAACTTCTTTCTTTTGACATTACCACAAACTCTACATCATGGCCTAAGGGGTAGGTTATCGTCTGCACTCCAGAGGTACAGCAGCAGCCCTGTACTTCTGTCCACAGTGCAAGCCGGGCAAAGTAGTGGGAAAACTTTTTTCCTCACTTACCAGACACCTCAGTCTCCTCTTCGTGGCCCTGCTGATTTCTTGTTTGGAATGACAAAGATCATATAACACCTGTAGCATATTTCCTACAACTACTTATCTTTGTCTTGCTGGCTGTATGACCCTTTCTCTTTCTGCATCTGAAATGCAGGTTGAATTCCACCTTCCCATGAACTATATCTGAGTTCTTTTAAACACTGTGCTCTAATCTCTGCTGCTTCCTCCTCTTCATCTTCTCAGATAACCCCACTCACAAACCTGTAGCTTTAAAAAACATCCACCAACATCTGCAAATGGTCTAAGTATCATAAAACCAAAATGTTTCATTTACATGCTAAATTATTTCACTAATAAGACACACACCAGATCAATTATCAGATGATCTAATACATACAGCTGACTGGAGTTTCCTCAAGAAAATCAGTTTTTTTCATATAATGCTTGCCAACTGGTTTCACTATGCATTAAAAATACAAGATATTCAAACAGGGCCCTGAGCTGCATGGGAAAGTAAAAAAAAAAACCCATAAAAATATATAGTTCAAGATGATATCAACCTGAAAAAGTTATTTATACAAGAACAGGCCTCCTGTGAGCTGGAGGAGACCCTTGGAATCCCTTCCACAAATACACTGGATAAGGCAGAAGACAACTTACGCGAGGAACAGATAAACCAAGGATCCATTTGTGGAAGACACTGTCTGCTTTCTGCATAATATGCTTCATTTTATCAGGATGATCGACGACAAAAATGTCTTCAGTTCTTTGGTGAACAGGCAGGCAATGCAGCTTCAATCAACAGCATGTAGGTTTGAAAGTGGCTGGTTTTTTTTCCAGGATTGGAAAGAAGACATTTCCTCTGATGAGTTTTCCTCGGCTGTTCAATATTTATTACAGGTACTTAAGCAAAGCTTTTATTACTTAATGTTCTGTTTCCTT
Source organism: Baryphthengus martii (assembly GCA_013396935.1). Taxonomy (NCBI): domain Eukaryota; kingdom Metazoa; phylum Chordata; class Aves; order Coraciiformes; family Momotidae; genus Baryphthengus; species Baryphthengus martii. The sequence goes on along the minus strand of VWZK01002457.1, from coordinate 1,282,574 downwards.
CCAAAAGGATAATACCGATACTCGTGTAATGCTGGCCTATAGTCTCATAAAATTGATGGCAGCTCCAAACTTTTCCTGGGCATAATCCGGCAAGAACAAAGTGCTTTTTATACTGCCATTTTCTCCTGTCTGTCTGTCCTAACATACACACTTCCCTGCACAGCAGAGAACTGGCTGTGGGACCCAAAAGTTTGAGACTAGGTAGGAAGCGTTAGGCATTACATTCAATTTATGTAATGTTTATCCTCATAAAGGTTGAAAGTTTTGTATAGATCTGGGGTCACTGCTGTGGTGAACTGAATGGAAATTAATCCCTCTACCTGCAAAAGTAGACAGTAGGATTACAACAGTGCACGGGTCAAGTGCTGGCCCTTTCCTACAGGATGGATTCCAGTATTGCTGCCCCTTTGCTTTCGGAAGTGAGCCAGCTTTCTTTTCAGGGGGAGGAAGCACCTTAGGATACCTGTCAAGCTTTGACCACAAGCTTATCAGAGAATGAAAATCACTAGCACTGGTCAGGAAGCTGAGAAATCAAGACGTGGGGCATGGAGCAGAAGTGAAGATGTCATACAGCCATTTTAATAAAAATAACTGTAAATTGCCTGTCTCCAGTACTAGAAGGCTGGAGAAACAAATTATATCTCCACATCAATTACAGAGATCTGACCAAATCTTCGAAAACAGCTACAATGGCTTCTACCTCTTGCATCCCCAGGTCACTGCACTATACATTCACTAGAGAATTGAAGAGAACTGAGGAAAATGGGGTTCTTCTTATCAGGAAGACTTTCATTTTTGCTAAGGAGAAGATCTGTGCTGGGATCTCTAGGAGCGAGGCAAAAGGTTCCACATTTAATCCTTCTTAAGACTGTCAGTAATGCTGCCAGAAAGGTCACTGAAAGATGGCTTCCATTGCAGTGCCATCGCTAAGGGCTGTTGCTTGTTATGTGGTGGTGCCCTTCCCAAGCTGCTGGCCTTCTTTCCCCCTTTTAACGGTGTCCACGGATGAGGCATGCAGCTATGGCAGCAATTGGCAGCTCCCCGCTTGGCATGACATGGCCCTTCTGCCTTCAAAGGTTGCAATGCTCCAACCGCCAGTTAAGGAGGCATGGAAGATATCCAAGGCGAGGCAGGATATGGAAGATGCTGATTTATTGAATTAAAAGCTTAGATCCTCTGCATTTACAGCCCCCTTCTCTTCCCTTGTCCCATGACACGAGCAGTTTGGGAGTACCGTTAACCACAGGCACCTCTAGACTACAACCTGCACAAGTTATGCCCTCCGCAGACTCCTGTACCAGCACAGGTATCAGCCAAGTCTCCCTTTCTAATTCCATAATAAACATCACTGGGATGTTTATATCGAAAGAAGTCATCAGCTAAGTGCCAAACTCACTCACCCTCAGTTGATTTTCATTTCACCTTCCCCCTTCTGCACATATATATTTATTCCCCCAACGCCAACACAGATGCACTCGTATAGAGGTATCAGTAATGGGACTCAGCTCTGCTCTGTATATTAAAGCTTCCTTCTTGAGTGGGATTAATCTTGGCAGCTGTCTGACAGGAGAGACTGTGTGGGAGGAAAATGGTTTTATCTAAAACTTGAAAGAAAGCAAAATAATCTTTGAGAGAACAAACTGTGTTTCAACTCTCGCTCCTTCAGTGCAAGACTATTTACTAACAGAAAATACCCAACAACAGCAAAAATACAATAATACTGCTCTGGAAGGTAACATAATGATTGTGCACTTTTTCTTTTCTTTTAATTATGTGGCCACTTTCTAAAACAATTATTAATAATACAGCTGAGTATCTCTACAGGCCAGAATCTAAATCAGTTTTGAAAATCAAAATTAAGGAAATCTCATGGTTTTTTTTTTAGCTATGGTGGTGCAGGAAAGGTCTCTGCTTCCCATCCTGCCTCTGCTGTACTTTCAGAGACAGGAAACTTAACAAACAAGCCAGGATTGAGTATCTCCCTATTTCTGATTGACTTTTGCAGAGCAGTCACGCTGATGAAATATACTGTTGCTCCTCACAATTGAAAACAAAGTCTGCTCTTACAGAAGCTGTATTTCAACCTTGCTCACAGGGAAGTCCCCCTTTGGACAAGGTCACCTCGCTCTAAGGTTGTGCAGTGACCTGCACTCAGGAGGCAGTAAACTCTGATTTCAGCATGGACACCCCGCTTCCAGTCTCCAGGCTACCCCTGTGCTCCTTCATGACCTCCTCGGCTCATGGGCCAGCTCCTTGCCCAAATCACTCAACCTTTTTTTCTGATTCTGGGCTCTTGTTCCAGCCTGTCCCACTTATTCTCTTCTCACCTCCCTGCTGATGCCCGGTTCCAGTCTACTCGGACTCCTCAGGGGTTTTATCTCACTCGGGGCCCTTGCTCCCGGCCATCACGCTGCTGTTTCCTCCCCTCAGCTGCCCGCACCCGTGGGTGATGGCAAGGATTGCTTCCCTGCCTGCAGCTCCAGGGTAAAGTGCAGCAGCTACTTAAATGAAGCTTCCCAAGGCAAACCAAGGCTAATGGACGACCTTTTGGTCTGAGAAATTTCAGCTCAAGCAATTAACAGACAAAGGCAGACGAAAATGCAATTTTGCGTGGAGAGTACTGGATATTTTGCTGCTGTGTCTCATCTCATTTAAAATTCCAGCTTTAACACATAAAAAGGTTAAAGGGACGTTTCCCCCCAGCCAAATCTATTTGGTGTCAGAGGTACACACGGTAAAATAACAGAATACAAGTGCACCTGAGACTGTGGAAATTTGCAGCTGACACAAAAGAGTTGTTTCTGAGCAAACCTCTCCTGGAAGGTTCCCCGTACCTCAGAAAATGTAATTTAAATAACTAAACAGTCTTCATTTGAAGCAATTCAATTCACTGTGGCACCTGCCATCCTGACAGCGAGGATTCTAGAGAGGACTGTACTGACAGCAAAACTCACGGTTCTTCATGTGCCTGCATTTTTTTCTTAAACAGTTCAACAGCACAACACACAACATAACACTATTACATATGCCTTCACCTGCTGCCAGTACCGCTTCAGGCTTCACCACTAATGTATTAAACAATGTCAAATCCATCGGATTTGAGGCTGCTCTTCAGAACAGAGATTCAGTTCTTGCTGGATCTCTAGGAAGGCTTCTTAATAACGCTCCATTCCCACTCCCTTGACAGCGATGATGTTTATCGCACAACCGCTGTGTATGTTTAGCACATCTCCAAATTATTTTGGTAAACACATACATTAGATTTTACACAACAAAGATTTTCCAAGACATGCAGAGCATGAAAATGATGCAGTAACCTGTTTGCATAGAGCTCTGCCATCTATCTCCTTGGACTCCTGAAAAACTGACATGGTTCCTCAAGGGACTTACTTGATTAAAGAACATTAATTAATTGAGTGAACATCTGTGCTGTTTTTCAACTAATAATTAAAATTAGCTAGGAATTGTTATCTCCTTAAAAGTGAAAAGTATACAGAGTAACTGCAGCCCGTTTTCTCACAACATTTGGGTAGGGCAAAGCAACTACGGCATTTATCATGATGGTTCCCAAGAGATTTGTAAGGTCCTGTGGTAGAAGCCTGCTCCCTGGCTCGCCTGACAACAGGAACATTTTATTCTTGGCTTCATGTGTTAACATATTAACCATGACAGTGCTGACATTTGTTGCTAGGTAAAATTGAATGTAAATGGTCTAGAAAGCTGCCATTAAATTTAGAAATTATTTTTGGAGTCTGAAATTAAGTACTGTCAACACAACTCATGTTTCCACTTATACGCAAATATGACAGGAATTTTAATGACTTCTCCAAACTCCACATATAAGAGAAAAAAGGGAAATGAGAGTAATGGTTTGCTCTCAAAGCAACTGATCTATTTGGTATCATGAGCTCAAGGGCTACCCAACAGGACAGAGTAAGTAAGAGGGCTAGATGAGAAAACGTTGCTTTACATGGGGAAATGAAATGTTGCTTCCATCCCCCTTCCATGTCCCATTGTAACCCACGAGGTCAGGATATATTCAGGATCATCCTTTTCCTCACATGGGAAATATTATTTAAACACAGGGCTTTATTCCCTGAGGTCGAAAGAGGGAGTCAAGGAGAGCTGAGCCATTGGTATGCAGCACTAGGAAGAAGTGGGGATCAACAGCAAAAATGAGATTTCACTGCACATGAGAGGAGCCAATCAAGAGTCCAAAGATCACAAATATCAGATGACTGCACAAGAGAACATCTCTAAATGAGATGGTAGAGTCATTTAAGCTGGTTTTAATAGCACTGCAGACACTTAGTCTAGAGGTAGTCAATGCAACAGCCAGTCTGGAATTAGTACAGGAGTGCTCAGCCATGTAGTATGAGGCTGCAGTGAGAATTGGTGGACTCATACAAGTATCACAGATATTTGTAAAATTTTCAGAGGTTTACAGAAATATTTATTTCCAGCAGAGTCACCTGCACAATGACTGTACTCAGTCACCAGTTTTCACTGTACTCACTTAGTTGTACTCTTTTTCACAAATGGCTTTTAATAAGATTGGGTAATTCAGGCAAATGAGAGACGTTTGCTTACGATCCACTAACTGTAAGACAGTTTACTTTCAGATCCCTGCTCAGCAAACAAAATGAAGGAAGCCTGAGAATTCCTATTCAAGGCAGGTAGAATGGGGTTCTTCCTCATAGTCCCTCACCTGTACCTGGGACCAGCTTTAGAGAAAGGGGTCAGGAAGAGGTACCTTAGAGCACTGGAAGACCAGCAGCAGCCCCAGGAAACCTGTCAGTTCTCAGCTCTCAGCATGTCAAGATGAAGTGACAGGGGCAGGCAGCACCTGGAACCTGTGTGGTTCACTCACATGGCTCCCAGCTGCAGGAGCAACCAGCCGTGTGCATCCCAGTTGGACCTGGGCCCAGAGCCACTTGAAATTTCTGCTGAAGTAGGAAAACGAAACTGGGAATTCATCGGACCTTGTTTGCTCGGGTGTCATAACAACAATTACAATTTTATTTAAGCTATTTTTCTTTTCTTTATACTCAATTTTTCATTTTCATAGGTGTTCCAATACCACATAATATCTGGCAATAAAATTCTGTCTGTAATAAAACTGTTCCCCCCTCTTTTTCGCTACAGTGCAGAGAGCTTAAATCCTACTGAAGGATTAAAAAAATAATCTATTTACTGTATGATATCATTCCTCCAGCTTATCTACTTTCTTTGGGCAGTAAATACACTTTTTGTGCTCCCTGGCCCCACTCCAGCCCAGTGTTATACTAGTGTAAGGACTCTGAAGAAAACAAAAAAGAATTCACTAGTGCCAGCTCATAGCCTTTTGCAAAAGGGGGCCTTTTCCTCCTGTCTGATAGGTTCATGCTTCTGAAAACCAAGCAAGCCCTTTGCAGACTGCAAGCAAGAGCCTCTAAAAGAAATACTGAAGCTTGACAGTATACACTCTCTTAGAATCTGGAGTATACCCCATTTCCCCCAAAAAAATGTCCCAGTTTGACTGCAGAGAAGATGCCGCCATTCACACCACAAGGTAGTCTGTGCTGGATGACCCGCAGACTAGCAGGATGCCTGCGGCGGACGCCTGTGGGACGTACCTGGGACAGCCCCTCCCTACAGTACAGAGTGCACCAAGATGTCATGGAGATGATGGCATCACTGAGGCTTATTAGAGAGAGGATACATCTCAGAGAATGTCAGAGTATTTGTAACAGTAAAATAGCAGTTGTTTGGGAGGTGTGTGCATAAGGCAACCACCAAGCTCAAAACAAGCATGTGGGAAAAAAAACCTCGTAGCCATAACCATAGATTTGATTGTTACCCTGATCTCATAAAAAATAGTCTGTGTCACAAAGAAAACATGGTAGGTGCACGTAATGATGGACCACTTACCCTGGAATCCTTTTCCAGATGAAGCTCATGTTGAAGACTGCGTCTTCTCCTGGCCTTGGCAATGCCATTGTGATAAAAGAAGTATCCAGTGTCTAAAAAAGGAAGCTGAGGAAGAGAGAGAGAAAAAAATATCATGGAGCTGTTGCCTACTAAGACAGACGACACAGAAAACTTACCCGTGAAGCGACTGAAATCTACAAGAAGTCTTGTGAAGACTTGTGCCAAAGGGCCCAAAACTTTCTTTCAGAACGTCACTTCTAAGTTACTTCTGAAAGTATAATATGAAAGTATACCTGCAGCATAAAAATTATTTGCTGCAAGTTTACAACGCCTGATTTCACTTGTATACACTTGGTACTATTTTCACCTCATATTTAAGGTCAACAGTGCCAATATTTCTGAAGGGCTCCTGAAATCACACCAGGATTATTTCCTATTTCCTGAAAAAGACAAGATATAAGAAAAAAATGAACTGCAAATTATTTGAAACTACCACGAACCATCCTTCTGCAATGAGGTGTTATACAAGTGCTTTTCCGAGCCCTTACAGCACACCTGAGCTGATGTAAGCAGAAAGCAGAGTGATTTGCACTCACAGAAAAATCTGGTATTTTGAATTTCTTCTGTGCACCAGAAAATGGAACGTATGAAGAATATTAAGAAAACAGACAGCTCACAGCATCCAGGTGGGAACAGATTTGCGTAACTTTACTGTCTATGACACTTAGACAGCAAGCAAACACCTCCAAAGGGCTTTCCAGTCCCACCTAAGGCAGATGCCAGAGAAGGAAGATGTACATCCATTACTAAATGTATCTCCCTCCACAGGACTGGCAGAGAGGGACTGGAAGGCTGACAGACATTCAGCTCTGAGACATGGTGTTCAGAGAACAGCATCCCACTTCCAGCAGTCAATTAGAAAGCTCTCTTTGCATCTCAAATTCTACAGCTTTTTCCCCATTCCAGCTTAATAGGGAGATTCTCATTGAATGTTTAGATGTAAGCAAGCAACTGCGTATTTTTAGTTGAGAAGTTATAGATTAGACTACTCCTGCATGTAAAATTAGTACTCAAAAGAGATATTCCCAAACAACTGTGACAGACTCGTTCCTTTCTTTTTTATTATCTGTATGTCATGATAATGTAAACCTCTCCACAGGAGTTCAAAGTACTGAAAACCTGAGACTGACTTCTAGATAGAATATTCATTGTGAAAACCCAGGCTGAGTAAGGTTAACAGCATCTTGCTGCCATAAAACAGATTTGGTTCCTGTATACAGGCACATATAGTTCATAAATAGAATTTTGCTTCTATTGAATTATCTCCTGTTTCATTAAATCTATCACTAGATTTGGTGCAGTTCTGCAAATATATTTTGGCATTCATGTGGAGCAGTATGAGAATAGAAGATTCACAGTGAATTGTGAAAGTTTAAAATTTGGTCACATTCCAAAAATGAGCATGTGAGGTTTGAACATTAAAAAGAACTTTGCAGGAAGAAGATCATTTAAACACTTAATATTAATGAAATCAAAGCACTTCATTTTTGCTTTTAAAATACATAATACATAAATGCAAAGAAACTGTAAAACAAACAAAAAAAATCATTCTGTTCTGATAAAAAGACCTCTTTTTAAGTGTATATAAAAGCGTTAATAAGATGTCACCAAAATCATTATGGTTCCTTGGAGCTGATTTGTAGGGCTGACTGGAAAGCTTTTCTAGGTGAATAATCAGAATATTTTTCTTCAGCTCTGTATCCATGTGAAGAACACAACAGCTGAGCCAGAAAGAGAAATGAGCTGTGAAAGCTCATGGCAGTGGCCACGGAAGTCTCCTATGCTTCATATCCATCCTCAGAGCTGTAGCTCTTAAGGCTCAAATTCTGTCTGGGTTTAAGTTATTTTTTAAAACGCAGATTTATGTTTAAAAACCGTACACCTGACATCCTAACCAACTCAGTAATCGGGTATTTCTATAATCCAGAGTTTGGCAGTGGATCTGACTGTCCAGGAAACAGCTCTTCCCCCATGTCAGACACATTGCTCAATGCCTTAAAAACACGCAGGGGGAAAAAAAGTAATCTAAATAGCCAGATTACTTACAGCTTGAAATCCATCTCACTGTGCTAACCATCACCATCCATCACAAGCTGTGGTCCAATTACCCCTCTAATTCTCTCAGTGAAATCAGGCTCGTATTCTTCTTTTTATCTCAGTATCAACCATTCAAACCAATTCCAGTCAAATAGTATCTTGATGTTCTTCCATTAAGGAAGATTCTTGGCAATTTTGAAGATACCTGGAAACGTGTAACACTTATTCGCTGTTCATCTTCTGCGTAGGGTTAGTTTCTACTGCCACTCAGAATGAAGTAATATATTATATTGTAAACTTCTAAAGGCAATGTATTCAAGTCTGACCATAATCAAAAGTAACTGTAGTTAGTACAACAACGACTGGATTTACAGACAAAATCATGAATAAGTTTGACTGAGATTATTCAACTCTGCAGATATCCCAGTAATCTTTGAGGAGCTCAGATATTTTACAGTTTGCATAGTTTTCACGCTCATTCAATGAAACTGGGGGGGGGACCGGCAGGAAGGCAACTGTGTGAGGCAGTACCTGAAATATGACAGGATCAACCACCATGGATGGTGAGTAACTTAATGGCAGAAACCAAGTAATTTGCAGGAAGAATCTAAACTCTGCAGTAAATCCTTAAAATTAATGAATGTACACACAGGAGAAGTCAGATGCCAGCCGAGGGCCTAAAACATTGCACGCTTCGATGAGGATTTTGCACCGAGATCTGTGAATACCACAAGCAACCACTGAAGTGCTCCCATTTTGATGAACTCCTGCTATGGAGTCAGTAACTCCTCTGCGGCAACCAGACAGCAGGACGCAGGTAGCTCCCAGCAGGGTTTACATTCCCACTATTAGCTTCTCCAGGAGGTCTACTCTGATTTGGAGCTAGAGCAAAATAGCAAATAGCAAAATGAACAGTGCATGTAATGAAGTAAAATGAAAACAGAAGGGCTCCTGTATATAAAAAACTCCAAAGTGTCACTGGCAGTAGCTACTCTGTACTACTCTCATCGTAAAGCTGGAATCGTATTTGAGTTAAACTCTTACTTCAGCAGCAGCAGGCTCTGCGTGGAACACGGAGGAATAACGTGCTCAGCCTGGTCAGCCTGGTGGCAGGTTCGTTCAGTAACGCAGAAGCAAAGCTTCCCGCCCCCAGAGAAAAACTCAAGTGAGAAAGATTATCTAGAGTTAGAAAAGGGTCTGCTATTGCCTTGATGTATGAAAGCAGGACTCCGAGAATATCAGAAATTACAGGCACTTCTGTATGACTTGCAATATTTGTATAAAATTAGTGGCAAAAAGCACATACAAGCAAAACCAGAATCACAAATACAGCATGTACAGCAAACCCTTGTATATCCACCCGTCTACTCCTTTTCTTCAGATTTGCAACCTCCTTGTGGTTATTAACAGTACTATCCTAAAGTAAAGATGAAATCCTGTCTAATCGTCTTCCTGAAAAGGACATGGACCAGAAAATAACTTTTGAAAATTCAGTGATTGACTAAATAGAGGAAAGAAAAACTCTTTAAATGGAAGAGGCTTATCTAGAAAGCAGAAAGGCTAGGATGTACCATTTGGTAGAGAAGGAAGCAGGAAACGCATCTTACCGTGCACAGTTTTAGCACCAATACCTCTGAGTGAGGTATTTTGGCTGTTCTCAGACTAGTGCTCCACCAGAGAAGTCCAGGTGTAATTAACGTTGACATAACAGTAAGTTACATTCATGGTTCCCAGGCTCCCTGCATTCTGACAGTCTTTTCCCAGGAAGAAGAGAGCAAGAAATTTACACTGTGCTGCTCTAGAGGCCGCTCTTGGGAAGAAGGGCTGTGAATAGGCAGCTGCAATTCTCCCGCCATACACTGTTTCTGAGCAGTCATTCCCTGGTACCGAAAGGGAAAAGGAAGGGAAAAAAAAGGCCACGGTCCACTGCTGAGTCAATGACTGATCTGCTCCAAGAAGAAGAAATCAGGTATAAGGTAGCCTGTTCCTCACAGGCACCTGATCCAGGAGTGGGCAGCACACACGGCTTCCTTGGAGCAAATGGCTCCCATCCCATTTTGTCTACTTGACAGAGAAAATCAAATTGCCATCTTTTCTGATCTTGCCTTGGCAATATACACAGTGGCACTAGATGTAGCTTTGCCTGTCTGAAAGTAAAGGACATTGATATCAGCTGCAAAGCAGCACAGAGGTTTAAAGGAAAGAAGCTACAGAAAGACTAAATTCAGATACTGTTCCCCATTCTAAAACAGCAGCACTGGGACCACCTTGAGCAGAGCTAACACTGAAAGCAACCATAAAAGCATCAGTGTCAACTGACCAGAAGAGCCTATATGTAGCAACGGTATTACGAAGCTGAAACAAATGCTAAAATATAACAAAAAATTTAAGAATGTTGAATAAACCAGTGGTATCAGTACCTTACCTGGCTCTTGGTGAAAGGTCCAGCATTTACGGCCTAACATCAGCTTTAAGAGGTTACACATACAACACAGAAACAGAGGAAGTTCTGTTCCCAGGCTTATCTTTAACACTAAATTTTACTGTCTCCTTATCTTCAACATTAAATTTTACTGACTCAGTTCAGGGCTCTATCTACATACACCTCACAAGCAAACTAAGGTATCCAAAGAAAGCTTAAGAACAGATCCGACAGTCCCCTCTTATTTTAATGGGACTGCTCTCTGCCCAGTCTTCTCATGCAGTTCTTTTCACGCTGTATCATGTAAGGCAGCATCTCCACGTTACACTGCCAGCTCTTGTGCATCATTTCCAACAATTTCTCCCAGATACGGTAATATTCTAAAACCAGCTTACTTGAACCTATCAAAAGTTCCTCTCACAAGTTACCAGTGGAGACAACAGTCTAACAACTTTATTTTGAGCAAAATCATTTAAAAATACAAGCAAAGGATGATTTATAACAAGTTAGCTCAGGGTGGCCTTCTTTGGTTGTCAACAAAATCAGCATAAATAGATCCGTCAGCAATGAAGATCCACAGAAAGCCTTCAGCCTGCCAGGCTGACAAAGACCTTCCTCAGGGCTTCTTGCCTGCCTGCCTCAGCATGAATATGTGGCCAGCCACCTAAGGGTCCAAATAAACACCAGTGCTAAAGAAACCCTTTATCTGGAAAAAAACAACAATACCTATCACCCAAATAAAAATAAAAAACAATAAAAATATTTTTCTTTTAAATGTAACACAAAACATCTCTCCCTAACAGAGCCCAAGCACAGCTCCTGACTTTAAAAGGGGCCATAAATCTGCCCAGGTGACTCTTGCATCCCATTACTGCTCAGTAATTACACCAATGGAAAATACAACCTAAACCTGGCACGAGTAAATGTATCCGGAGCCTTCATAGGCCACACAGGCCTCACCCCTTCAGTTGCCATTACAGATGAAGCACAACAAAATGCCTCCCAGCAGAAATTAGAAACCTTTTAATCCTAGTTTCACCAAATGCACTGAGGATGCTTATAAATATTCCGTATGAATTTTTAAACTCTTTCTCTCATTTTCCCTCATCCCAATTAGCATTAGGAATCATTTTACTTTTAAATACACAGATGGGAGCCAAGTCTGAAGTCAGAGGCGCTCACTCACTCGAGCGACAAGGGCCATGCAAGAGTAGAGCCAGCTAGAAACACAGGCAGCCCCAAGCATCAAAATAACACAGAACAAAGCACAAGCAAGAAAGGATTAATTCAAATGTTGGTGGAGAAATGTGAAATAGCACAGAGGACTAAAACTGTGCCAGACCTTACCAAACATGAAATCCAGTCCACCATGTCCCCACGGCCCCAGACAAGGATTTCACACTTTCTCATTAGCGTGCTATAATTAGTCTGAAGGCTCAGCATAAAGAGCCCAGCATAACGGCTCAGGAAGCTCCAAAGAGCCCTGAAGACTGGTGCAGTCAGGCCCAGGTCTGAGTGTTATGACTCAGTGTTCCTGGCTCCTTTCTCATTGCACCTGTGTCTTCTGTAGCTGCCTCCACCAAAGCTTAAGCCACTTCTCTTGGCAAATGGGGCAGGTGGAGGTGTTAGCCATAGCTTTAACACTCCCAAAATGTAAACCTCATTAAAACACCATCAGAAGACAGTCCTTGTAAAATCAACTGATTAACACATAGTACAACAATTCTCCAACAAAATAATTCAGAAATGCCAGACTTAGATATGTTTACTTACACATGTTTTCAGCTCTGTTTCATACCCAACCACCTCCAAAGATGATCAGCAACAGGCGGTGGTAATAAGAAAGGATCATGACTACTTGGTTGAGGGATGCACAAGTCCATGGAAATACTGTAATACGCACAGTAACAAGGCTACCTGTTATTTAGGATATTTGTTACCCTGTTAGAATATGGCAACTTTGCTATTAAGTCCTTCTTAAGCCAGTAGAAGTAGTTTCCAAGCAGTTTCTGAAAGGTTTCTGAAACGCTTCCTCACTCCCTCTAGAAACAGTGTAAAGTCAAAAGTGCTATCTAATGACTTTGCAGAACATATGCCTTCAGATTTCATTTTATCCAAAAGGATAAAACAAAGCCTTTTGTCTAGTCCCTCCTGCATGCAGCAACCACAAGGTTAAAGAGTCTTCTCAACCGCTGGACATAAGGGCTTTAGTAAATACAGGAAAGTAAAGGGAAGAAAGGGAATCAGTTGTGGACTGCTATTGCAGTTACATGTCCAGGCTGTCCGTGTGGAATTTACCTGGATTGACACTTTCAGAGCATTATTCACCTGACCTATTTCAGGTGGCCGTGTTAAAAGGCACAGAGCAGAGCCCCAGGAGCACCTCTTGCTCTCCAGAGCCTGAAAGAGGAGCACAGCTGCCCATATCCAGGTAGATCAATTCTGATGTTAAATGTCTAGTTCTCATTTCCTCATCAGTTTTGTTCTTACAATATCACACACAGTGCTTTCAAGCGCTTACAAAACCCTGCTCCATTGGTCTGCTTTCAGGTTTGCAATACTTGAACTTTGATTTGCAATTGAATGAATCGTACGATTGAGGCTTAATGTTTTACCATACTTACATCACTGTTAAGTTTGTCACTAAAGAGCTTCATCCTGCAAACACGTAAGAGTCATATAAGTCATGAGCAGCAAGGTTGTCGATTTGCTGATAGCTTTATCAGTGAATTGGAGAAGCCATTTGAGGCTTTTAAAAGAGTTACTCTAGCTTATGTGAATGGATCTGTGCATTTTAGTGAGTTTTATCTGCTACTCCCCAGTCCCCATAAAACCCATTATTGATTCTGCCACATGCACTGTTGAAAGCAAAATACTTTTCACATTTGGAGGAGAACATTCTTGCTTATACATTAGTGCTTGCATTGGACTGTCTGGATTAATCCAAATCATCATTACCTGGAATAGGTGATTGTTACTGTTTGGCTGAGAGCCTGAAGTGAAGGCCTAGCAATCATCATTACGACCTCTTACACAGATCTTGCAGGATCCTGCAAGAACACCTCAGTCTAGCCCTGGGCAGTAGGAAGAATCCTGGAGCTCAGCACCCAGAAAAGTCACGGAGACCATCTAATATTTATCCTGTCATTTTTGGCAGCAACAAATGGCTACTGGGAAAATGAGACAGCTCCCTCCAATCATTCAGCTATGCAACTCCATAAAAGCCACTCACACACACCCCAGACAAACATACACATCATTTAAAATAATAAAGTAAATACAATTCCATCAGTAGCTGAATCAATTAAATTTCTTAAAACACGTACTAGTAGCACCAAATGAAATTCTTCCACAATTTGGGAGAATTTTATTCATCCTGTAAAAAAAAAAACAAGAACAAACAAATAAACAAACTCACCCTCACCAAAACAAACAAACAAACAAACGGAAGACAAACAGAAATTAGACTCCAGACATTCTTCAGCAGCACTCGCCCCTAGACTCGATTTTCCTATCTCGCTCATGTTAGTAACAACTTGAAGTAAATGCCCTCAACTGTGCAGTTACTGTAAATGACATCCCAGCCACAAACCCAGCGAGTACTTGACCAAGTTAACTAACTGCAGTCATCAAGGCTGCGTCAGTCAACTCTTTAAAATACAGGGGAAAAAAACCGATGGTACCCAAAACGTGGCTTTACCAGTTCTACATTTTATTACCAAGGTGAACAAAACTTTTGTTGTAAGTCCCTCTTTCCTGCTTGAAGCAGTGAGACTCCTCTGGGCATCCTGACACTCTTTCAAGGCTCATTTGTGTTTTCAAATTGTCTCCCAAGGTGATAATATTCTATGAAAGTTTTCACACCTCAAAATAACCTTCTCGCCAAGATCATTCTAACCCAGACTGGTCCGTTTGCTTTCCCCCATCTCTCTGCTGCTGCTTCACATGGTACCACTCTGCTGTAGGACACAGTCAGGACTAAAACTCACAAGATGTAAGTTTCAGCATCTTCAGAGATGCCGGGTAATCCTAATGCTTATTAATATTAGAAGAATCTCAGGCACCTACAGCTCTAACATTCTGGTTTCAGTTGCCTTGGGTGTAAAACAGCATAGTCTAATAAGTACTTGTTCGCTTATTTTATTTATTGATAGCATTCATTTAACAAATGTTTGCACAGCACTACAGACTGTGCTATAAAACTCCAGCTATAAAATGCCAAGTGCCATTGTAAACATATACTAATGGGTATATCTACACATATAATATATATGTATGCAATCGGGTACCTCTTTAGCAACAAATATTTGCTAAATATTCAAATATGTTTAAATAATACATGATGAAAACCTCTTCTTCGTATCAGTGTATCTGCCTTAGGGAAAACTCAGAAGAAATAGTTTGATTTAGTTAGAAGCTCCAAATTTAAGCGACCATGATACATTTCTAACTGAGGTGGATCAATACCGCTGACAGCAATCAGCACCGCTAACAAAGGCCGCTTTGCCTCACTCCTGATCTACAATCCATCTCTCCTTTAAAGCACATAACCGAACAGGTTGACTGCTATTGCCACACTGGACCCCGGTGTCACCTCAGGTCTAAAAACACTGAGATAAAAGCCATGAGATGAAGTTTGCTATTTTTAAAACAGCATTAAGATACAGCGTGCCCCAGTCACAAATTGCTGATACTTATGCCTCAGGGATGGAGAGGAGGCAAGACACGGCTACTCACTGACATTTTGACAGAGCACTTTTAAATCCACATCCATGTAGCAAAGCCTGTGGGTCATAAACATGTGCAAGTGTTCAGCTAACACAGCACCTAAAAACAAGATCATGAACTCAAGCTCTAATGACGCAGTGCTCAGCTCAGACCAAAATGAGTTGGTTGCTGACAAGAGATACTCAGGAAAGCACAGGAAAGGTGAACTGCACTAATACAGAGATGCTAGCTCTCACCAATGCTTAAGGAAGATTTGTAGCTCTCTCTCTATTCAAAATCTTTATTCTTTCCTTTTTTTTTTACCCTCCATGCCTGTTTAATGCTAGGCTGCCAAGCAGCAGAAGGTGCTTCACAGGGCGGATTCTGTTAAACCATATTGAACAAGTCCTTCAGTTCCCAGAGAAGCAGTTAATTCCTGGAGTTATATACGTACTTCATGGAAGAGAAGCTGATGGGTAACAAACAGAGGTAAATCTGTGACACTGTAGTACAGGGTGGGGGACACACACTGTTGCTTTTTTAAAAAAAGGAAACTTAAGATAGTAAGCTTGAGAAGAGCAGGGCAAGGAAACTTTAAAACGTTTATCAGTGAAGCCAAGAAAAAGAGAACTTTTGGGACTCTGTTTTCCTTATTTTTGTAAAGTTGCTTGACTCTGCTAGGAGTGAGTCACAGATATTAATCCCCAGTACTAGAAGACCAGGTCAGAGGCAAATTCTGCCTTTTTTTATGCCATCACAAACTGGAGAGAGCTCCTCTTGACTCCAGCACACAACAGTACAATTGTCACTTCACCGAGGAGGCTAACTGCTCTGAGTGGGTTCAAGAGCTCCGTATTAGACGGCAGAAAAAGGATGACCCAAGTCTGCCTCAATGCCAGCAATAATGAAGAGAAAGGACCTACCTCATTGACCTTTCAGACAGCTGTGAAATAAGTCTTTTTACTGTTTGTTACTACCAATTAATAAATGACAGAAGTTTATGGCTGGCAGAAATTGTGGTCAATCCAACATATGCTGATATGTTATCTTGCTTCTATTATATCAGTCAAGCAAGACAAATGTTTAATTAATCACCAGCATGTCTCAGCCTTTAGAGCCTAGAATACCGGTTTCCCTGCTAAGGTACAATATATTTAACATGAATAAAATGTGTTCAGTTCAAAGAGAAAAAGGGATTTTACAGAATTAAATTGAGTGGTTTAATCCTCATCAGAAGAGAGAGGGGAGAAAGAAAAAAACTTTGTGCTGTTCTATCTGTGTTTCCTTTAGAACTATATTAGAATTGTAGGAAATTAAATGGGTTTACAGTTAAGAGAAGAAAAGTGCACTTCCCTGTGAATTATTTGGGTTTAAACAGTAACGTAAAAATTAACAGACAGAAACGCTGAAAAGACTAAACTTCAGATTACATCCCAATCCAAAACCAACAGACAACAACCAATGTTAACAACCAATTTTTCCAAACCTACAAACACGTTCAGGTTCTGATTTTTCACCCAGATTCAGAACTGACGATTCTGCTTCACAACTGGTTCAGAATAAATTCTAAATCACTAAATTTAGTTTGACACACATTTCTAAAATTAATCGACACAGGGAAGTATAAAGTCCCTGTGGGACTGATGGGAATCCACCAGCCACGGTTACAGCTGATTCACCGTATCTTGGCTGCAGCTAAAAGCTTTAAACAGAAGCTTCTGCTGCTCTCGGTGTTACACAGTAGGTGACAAGGACAGTGCTTGCCCACAGCGCAGATTTCAGAATCTCGTTCCTCTGTTTCACTTGTGTTTCACAAACAATGAGAAGGCAGAAAGTTGGATCCTCTGTTATTGGGAGAGGGGAGGTTATATCCCGCCTCTTTTGCTACCCATACAAGGAAGAGATTCGCCTCTTTGGCTCCAATCTGATATCTAACACCTGCCTACTAACAGTACCAGTTTCTCTACTTAATATTAACAATTAAATATATACTTGATGGGTTTCAGGTTTCCACAGTTTGGTTCTATAATCTAGGAGAAAGCAGCTCTGACATACTACCTTTTTACTCATCAGGTAAGCAAATAATCTAGTTCAGTCATGACTATCTGGGACACACTTGTCAACTGGTTTGATGTAAACACTGAGGTCACTTTTTCCATTTGCTTTCTGTGGACAAAGAAGTTAAGAATGTAACATTTACACAGAAGTTTTGTTTGAGAAGGTAGGTAATACATGACAAAGAACATTACGTCCCAGTTCACTTCTTGAGTGAGTAAACTAGAGCTATCGCTACCTAATTTGTTTATTTATAATCCCAGTGTATAAATGGTAAGACTGGGGTAGTTTGTATTTTCGTTTTTTAGGTTCAAGCTCCCACTACTTGCTTGCTGAATACAGCCAGCATTCAGATGAGTTAGACTTCTGAGCTACTGTCATAAATCCATGACCAAGCTGGACTTCACGCTAGCTGATAAACTGTGTATGGTGGCCATGCAACACAACATCAAATTCAGGTTTCTCTGGGATAGCGCTCTCTGTCCCAAAGCACAGCCCAGGACCATTTCAGAAGCATAGGGTTAGCTTTTTCAACGAACTTGTGAGAGTTAAATGTAAAGCTCACCTTGATTTACTACACAAACAACACACCAGACTGCTTCAGGTTACTTAGAGAAATCCTGTCTTTGACAAATAGTCCAGCAGTTCGGCTTCCTCCCACCAGAGGCCAGTGATAGATGGAAGCTCTGGGCTGCTCACTGTAATATTTATAACCACCATGCAGCCAGCACCCTGTAGAGATCTGACCCATTTAATTATTTGAAGAAGTATAAAGAAAAAGAAAAGAAGAACAGGGTTTTCTGATGACTAGAAAAGCATTGCAGAACAAAGGTAAATTTTAGATCTGTTAACCACAGCATCGAGTTTGTCACTAGGGCTCTCACAGAAACTTGCCAGCTATGCTACGGACCACAACTGTAAAAGAGGGTTTGCGAGACTCTTACTTTAATAAGAATTGGCAGAATTTACCATTCATCTTAGCATTTTGGCTTGATTTCCAGCTCACAGAATCTTTCATGAGGAAGGACGTTTCTCAGGGCTTACTAATTGAAACTATCTACCAAATAAATTTTACATATGTTTCAGCAACTACTCTGTAAGTACTTTATTACAAGCATTTGAAACTTGAGTTGCATGGATGAATTTTAATTGGAATAATTCCACAGATGGATGAGGGAAAGGGTTACAATGCAAACTTCGCTACACTGTGAAGTATTACCAGTACAACTATTCCAGGAAGTCTGATACTTTTGTTTTGTTTTGTTTGCTTTGTTGTTGGGTTTGTTTTCCTTTTTTAAATTACTGTGGTCTTACTGGTAAAAGCTCTAGTTTAAATGAAATTTATGCTAATATTGTACTGACTTGGAATGAATTAAACATGCTACACCAATAGTAACAGCGCTGCAATTGAGTTTGTTTTCCCATTTTAACCACATCAGTAGAGTTACAGTTGCAGAAGTTTTCCAAGAGTGGGTAGGGTGTTATATCTTGTCACCTGTCATATTTTGTGAGAAGGATAAAACGCGATCTTCCACCTTCACACAATGCTTGGATCTTCTAAAAGATAACATTAACTCAAACACCTCAGTGCTTTTCTGAAGGAGTCAAGCCTAGCAGGCACAGTCAGTCTCTGGGACTATTTGCCCGCTAAGGAGCAAATGCCAAGGATGTCATGGGTTTTCAGATGGAAGAACATCAAGCTCAGGGTGTAATGACAATTTATTTTAGTCTAGAGTGTTAATCTGGATTTGAACTCCCAAGCTAGAAACAAAATGTCCTACCTCATTTGCAGTAACCTAAACCATTCACTGTGTGGTTGCAGGCATGGCAATAGGATCTGTCAATCTGGCCTGATACCAAAACCCAAGACTTAACACAGGGTACTGTTACAAAGGCAGTTATCCTCTTGCTGCACAGCTCTGCAACCTCAGGTCCGGGGACAAATTCAACTTTGGTGTAGACAAAAGCAACAGATACCCATACGGGCTCTTAGAAATATCTCTCAGACTGCTCTCAACACATGGAAAACCTACTCAGGGGAATGAGAGCTTCTAACGGGGCTCAGACACAGCCACAGCATACGGGATCCCAAAGTTCAAACACAGGCAATGAATATATCCATCTGTTGCAGAGTCCAGAAATAGCCTGAAAGTCATCTACAAGAAAGCTATCTGGGCAGAAGGAGGGAGATCCCAGACTGACAGCAGGATGGTGATATCATGCTAATGATCTTTGTTTATATTAAAATAACACCTTTCACTATAAATTCCATAGCACAGGTCCAAAATAACTAAGGAACTGGCAGACTTGACGTGAAGGAAACAAAACCAGAGATTTCTTTCCTGTATATTAATTCTGCCTCTCTCAGTGCAAATCCCGAATCTCATTTGCATGGCACAAAAATCTCCACACGTCATCATTCCTTTACACAGAGGCGTACAAAGGAGAGAAATAACCTGGGGAGCTGGTTGCTACATGCAATACTTTGAACGGATCTCGCAAGAATAGAAAAAAGAGCATCATCAAGGTTAGGAGACGCCGCACAGGTCAAAAGGCTGCTTCCTGACACAAAACGTCAACAAAGAACTTGCAGTTCCCAGAGCAGGGGCTCTAGAAAACAAGTCAGGGGGCCACTGGGTGTTTCTGGTTTCCACTGTGCCACACCATCCTGAAACTGGTGGCCTGGGAGGATGGCTCCAGTCTGGCGATGTGCAGGCAGCCTCTGGCAGAGAGGAGCCTGGGTGAGCTGTTCCTGCTCCACCACCTTTTGCAAAGTGGGAAAAGGAGCAGGAGGCACCTTTCCAGCATCCATACTTTGAGCACTGATTCTCCTCAGCTGCTTAAGCCTCTCAGACCTTGAGCTACTTCTCGGAGTGCAAAGCTGTCCCTGATGCCTTCATACCACACCGCAACAAGCTTTCATCAGGCAGGCACTCGGGGCTAGGCTGCAGGAGACTGGCCAGTACACATCGTGTTCAGTTCTGCTGCTCTGGGATCACAGCACTCTGGAAATGCTGTTCACTTCTTCATACATTATCTCTTTCTATTTTTCTCCTTGACATTGGCAAAACTGAATATAATTTAAATGAAAACAAATAACCACACATTCTCAGTTGGGCTGCAAGCATCAAAAAAACCAAGTGAATAAAAGAATTACTTGCAGCGCATTTCCTGGGTCTCTACCACATGTTCAATTTTGACAATGAGTTCGAGCCATATGGAATAAACAAAATTATAAATTCAGGCAGCTTTATAAATAGCCAGAATTCTGCATCTTTGTGTTCACTGAGCCGTAGCTCAGAAAACAAACCAAAACTTAGCTGTAAAGGTGAGGTTTAATGTGCATGCTTTGCCAAGAAACAGAACTACACCACATATTCAAAACGGTAATAGAGCAATTACAGCAGGGATCTACAGTAGGGGAGTCTGACCTTCTTGCTCTACACTCGAATAATAAATGCTATGAAAATCCGACAAGGTAATTATTTGACACCTCAAAAGAGAATACTCAACGACTGGTTTGAGTTTGGTAGAGAAGCTCTACAGAAACTTGAGCCTGCGGTTTATATTCTTCTTCTTGTTGACAGTTTACAGCTTTCACATGCATACGTAAGTACATTTAAGTAATAGGTTGGTTGGGGTTTTTTCGTTCTGAGTTGGCCACTTGCTCCTGGGGCTGTTTCTGCATCCAAGGTAGAAAGAAAAAATAAAAAACCCAAACAAAAAAAAAAGCGTCATTTTGAAATAAATACAGTATTTCTACATAGGAGGCAAGCCCCCTCCTAGCACAGCAAAACTCCTCTTTAACCCCGCTAACATTTCTCTCTAGTCTAAACAGGAGCAAACGGGACTTCACAGTCTGTGCCCAGTGATACGCCTGGACTCCACCCACAAGGAGCTGACACGGGTCCCTCCACACACAGATGGCTGCTCCCTCTGTGTCTCCCCAATCACTTTCTTCCAAGGCTCTTCTGGAAAAGAGAGCTCTCCATCACCACCCAGCAGTGTGTCTTCGCACAGCAGCATCAGACTTCTCCTGCTGGTTAATTGGTTCTTCCTCCTAACTTAAACACACCAGCTCAGACTACCTCGTGGAAACTGTTACAGTGAGATGACTTACTGAAATCTCAGTAGCTGCACAGTTGGCGTTTGCATGGAATTTGCTTTTTCTTATCTTAGTAATACAAAATTGCAATGGTGAAATCTAGGAAATTAAAGCTCTTGGTTTCCTCCAAAAATTTACATTGTACCTTCCATTTCTAAGAGGTCTTTTCTGCTTCCATAATATAGGATTACTTTTGCAAACAAATATCCTTTCCTCTAGGCCAGCATCAAACACAAAGCTAATTAATTATTAAACGTGCATTAGTGCATGGAAACACTGCAGTCTGAAGCTTGATCTCAAATCCTTGAACTCCAGTGGGCCCATGAGAGGAGACCCAGGCTCTCTGCCTCTTCTTTGCATGGGATGCTCCATTGCTTCAGCATCTGTTTCCACACTGGAGCATGTCTGCACCCTGCACGCTGCCTTCAACGAGTCAGAACTAACACTTTCATGAGTACTTGGGCTGAGGGCAACACAGGCATCTTCATCTGTAAAGCACGGACCACCATATACATGCACAAATTGTCTGGTTAACATATATGCACAGAGGGTCACTCAGGAACCTGGCTAAGAATTCACCCTCCTTTCTTCTGCTTTGCTCCATACGCGGGTATTAGAGGAAAAGGAACAAGCAACATTGATATGTATATAAACACATACATCTATAAACACACACACAAGCTCACATCCTCAACCAGCGATTTTTACATGCACAGAATCCCATCTGTCAATCACAGTGCATTCTGGGCACGCAGAGGCGTATCCGGGCATCTTAAACACCGAGCTAGGCAAACACCTCTTCTCCAGATTTAGGGCCTGATCCACACAGGAAGGGTTTTTCAAGGCTTTAGAGCATGGAGTCCAGGATGAAATTTTCAGGATCCCTGAAGAAATTCCTGGCAAATTTCCTCAAAGCTGCAAATCCGTTAATCTGCCTCCTGGTCTGCCTTCCCCAACACATCAACTCACAGGCTGCCAGCCTAGATGCTGCAGCAAGAAATCTGGTATCTTTATCTGTTAAGTTTTGCTTTTGATAAAACTGTATTTATGCAATGCAAAAAAAAACCCCAAGCTCCCAATGTTTCATCCAGAAATTCCTGGCCAACACCAGAAAGCCTGCTCCTCAATGGGCAGCCTCCTAACCAAAACTGGGAAGCAGAAAAGACGCGGCTGTGAGAGGTACCTTGGTTTTGCAGGATTGAGAGGGAGAGGTGATCAGGTGATACATAGAGGGGAAAAAAAAAGACCAGCGTTGGGGAACATAAAGCTCTCAATGTTTTGAAATCTGTCTTTGGTTCTTATTTTACAATCAGAGGCCACTAAATACTAATTGCTTAAAACACTTCAATGCTACCAGAAAGTGGAATATTTAGCTACAGTGGGATTTTGGAGATTACATTAGTCTCAGTGTTGTTGATGGAATGGAAAGAGATGTCTAAACTCTGATCTTCAATTACAAGACCTTTCTACATGCTTCTTCCAGCTACTCTTCTTAGAAATGAATTTAGAATTGCAAAGCAAGGTCAGAAAGCAGCTTTTTTTCTGCCTGCATTAAGAAATGTATTCTGGTGGCAAAGGCGCCAGGAAGCAAATAAAATGAAGAGGGGGAAAAAAACCAGCTGTTCCTTTTGCAGTTTCTCACAACTGAGTATGTAGTTATTAGGGGGACATCCTCAGGACTCCTGCCTGCTCGAAGATGGTAAGGCTAACCATCTTAAGAAAAGAATATGCTTTAGCACAATATCTGTTTCACAAGGAATACACTGAATTCATTTTGGCAGGTAGAAATGGATTGAAAAATTGCAAACATTAAAAAAAATAAGAGAATAGAATCAGAGTTATTCGGGATTGATTCAGGGAAGGCTAAAGAAGGATTGACCTGTCTTTTCCAGACTCTGTCTCATGTTAAGATCCTAGATCTAAACATAGGCACCTGTTTGCATAACTACCAAGCCCTTTTTAATCAATTCTTCAAGCACTGAATTTAAAGCACTGAATTTTGGACCACCTGATGTCTTGTAGTGGTTTCAGAATGATGGTAGGAAGCATGGCCAAAGAATCAATTAGGAAGAGCATCTCAGACTTCATAACATTAATCTTCAAGGCAAAGCTCTCTCTTGTATTTCTGCAGAAATCTACTGTTAAGTAAATGCAATATTCACTTGCTCAGAGATAGTTATTAGGAAAAAAACATGGGCATTAAAAATATGTAATTTAAAAGTCAGCTCCCATAAAGTCACGTTAAAAGAGGTTAGTGATACATAGCACACATAAACGAAATCCCTCTCGTATACATCTTAAATCCACACATGGAAAAAAGATGAACGTGCCCTTCTGCTACTAGGAGAGTCCCTGCATTGAAATAAAGGTGATTATTTTCAGACAATGGCTCTTCTCCAGTATAGGTAATGGTAATTGGATTTGGTGTAGGTAAATAGCTCTTTGTGATATCCAAACAGTAGGTGTAGTTGAAGTATGCAAAGATCACTTCTCCTTGTTGCATAATTTTGGGGCTTTCTGGTATTTTTGAGTATTTCATCAGACAGCACATCTACACATAGTACTCTCCCCCAAGAGTTTACCACTAACAGCTCTGTTTTCACACACACACATGGCCACGTTCAACTTTCTGCACTGTCGTTACCGCCATGAAAGCTGACTCTGCAAACTGTAAGCAGAGATGCTAGACAAGCCTTATGACAGCAACACAGATCGGGAGACTCTTCAGTTCAGCAGTACTGTAGAGACACTGCAAAAGTAGATGGCACAAGCTTTCATTATCGGCCGACTATCACCACCCGAGCCCCGTTACAGAACTCCCCTGCAGAACGGAGATTATTGTCAGCCTCTCATGGATTACCCTCTGACAGAAACAGCTAAATGCCAATCCCTGCAAACTTTTCCTATTTCCTTAAATTACTGCCTTATAGAGAGCAGGGTGCAATTTTCTCTTGCATTTGTGTAGGAGGGGTGAGAGGCTTTCTACTTTTTCAGGGACCAGGATGATGTAACCTAGAAACCTCTTGGGACAGCATGTGCTCAGTACAGGAGCCACCGCCAGCACCTGCCCCCCCCTCCCTGCCAGCACATGCGTAACATGCCAGGACTCTGCAAGGCTTCGTTCCTAGAGACACACGTGTCCATGGGAAACAGCCCTGCCATGGCACGTACTGGAAAGCAGGTACCCTCCTCTTGCACACCCCAGGGACTTCCCTCCAGCTCTCTGCCGAGATGAGCTCCAACATTGATTTTCATGAAGAATCTGTATGTCTCCTAATGTGCCTGAGGAACCCTCGGGAGAGGCACGGTGGAGGGAAGAGGATTGTAACCCAGAAGCTGCCATTTCTTCATCCTGCAAAATCCCTCTCCCTGTCTCTTCCTCATATGGGTCACAGGATCATTTGACCGCACCTAGCAAGAGCAATAAGAAATTCAGCTCTGCAGAAAAGTACCTCTCCCTCCTTGTAAGGCCTCATCACTCAGATATCCCCAGGATAGGAAGGAGCGAGTTTGAACAGGGGAGAATCAAAGGGGAAAACTGTTGAGCAAAGAGCGGTACCCAAGTTTCACGTAACAAGACCTAATCCCCCTAACAGATCGTTTCCCAAGGGCATCAGCAGCCCAGCTCTGCCACTATCAGTACATAGCTGTGAGTCCAAAACAAAAGCATCTTATCATCATCAGGAATTGGCTGTGATGGAAGGAACAATGATCTCGTCCTCATTTCTCTAACATGCTTCCACTGAAGTTGAGAGAAGGCAGCCCAAGGGAGGGAGCCTCACTTCATATCCTTTTAAATTTTTTCTTTTTTTTTTTTTTCATCAAGGTCTTAAGTAATTTTTTTCATCCAAGTTCAGGGTGCCATTCTCATTGATTTCCTTGAAAGTAAGATCAGGCTCTTATTGCGTAACTACCAGGGAGATTAAAAGACAAAAAAACACAACAAAAAAGCAGCAGCAATGTTCACACCTCACTTTCTCCCCATGCTGCTCCAAGCAGAGTGCTGCCTGGCCATTAAGTCTGCCAGGAATTGTACTGACCAGGGCACTCTACCAGCCTCTCTCTGTTTTTACCCCAAATCTGACTGTACCCTGAAATATTTGGGTGTCTAATTATTATTTGAATGGGAGAGGTTTCTAGTGGAGCTGGGCAGAGATTCCCTACTGCTGTGGATACCTCAGATTTCCTGGGACCTCATGAGAAAAAAATAACCTCCACTGGCACTTGAAGTTTCCCAATTCGCATTCACATAGTGAAAAGCCCTGACCACTTACCATGGTTAATATTAAGCATCTTCTTCAAACTAGGGGGCAATCTATTTCTCTGTGAAATAATAAGGGATAATAACAAGCCAGTAGTGTCACAAACTTAGGTGTCAAAACTCCTACGAAACCTTAAATCCTTAACCTGTGTGAGCTTCTCCATGGAGATACAGCTTTAATTATTTTTCAAGTGTTCTAAACGGTTTCGATTGCAGCCGTGCCCAGGAAGTCCTGGGCGGCCCCGGCCGCTCCTGCTCCCAGTCCCAAGTCCCTACCCCGCAGGATGGGAGCTCAATTGGAGGATGTTTACATAGTAAGTCAAAGGCACCGAGCTACCATGTGGGAAACTCCTCTTGCTTTCCAGTCAAAGAAAATCACCCTTCCAGGCCGCTAGCTGAGGAGCACTTGCAATGGCTCTTGGCACCGCTACTCCTAAAATCCTCTCGGAAAGGCGGGGTGTGGGGGGGAAGTTAACGCGGGGACAGCCGAGACGGGCCCCGCTCCGTCCCTTCTCCGCAGCTAAGTCGAGGGTAGGACCGTGCTGGGGACCACCCCCACCCCCCGCCCCGCCACCGGGATGCTCTCGGGAAGATGCCGTACGCCCTCAGCCCAACGCGAAGGGCACTGC
>VWZK01002457.1:1213564-1256040 GCA_013396935.1 Baryphthengus martii | reverse complement strand
ACTGACCCCTCCCTGCCCAGTCTGTCTATCTGCCTTCCCTGCCTCCCTATACTGACCCCTCATCATCCTGCCTATTCTGTCTATCTTCCTGCCCTGCCTGCCTATACTGACTTCTCCCCTTACGGAGGTCCGCCCTCACCCCCCCAAATTACACCCGTACACCACACACCAGCCCCAGTTCAGCACCCACAGCAGCCCCTCCATACCCTCAGCCTAGTCCTGGACCTGCCCCAGGCCCCCCAGCTCTTCTAGGGGGTGAGCAGTACCAGAAACCCCTGAGCAGGAGGCTGTACGGTCAGGAGGGCAAAACACTTTGGCAAAACCCCCAGGGCCCAGGCTAGCACACGGCTTCTCTTCTGAGCCCAGCAAACACAAAGTGTCCGGGAGTGCCCCCTGCACACCCCTCTTTAGCTCACACCTCGCACCAGCTGCTAGTGAGGCAAGCGGCAACATGTCACCATCCCTATTTTTGCAGAAGCCAAGGCCCAGGGAGGTGGTCACGCAGTCTCAGGGAAAGGCCTCAGACCCAGGGTCCCCCACACCGCTGGTCTGCACCTCAACCATGCAGGGACACACCGGGGACTTGACTCCCTGAGCAATTCCCAAACGTGAGTTTGCAGGCAAAGCACAGCCAGGAAAACACCTGGGCATTCCTTGTGATGAGACAGCCAAGAATGGGGAACATCCAGTGCACTGGTGGCAGCATCTGAGACAATGTGAACTAGGCTCTGTGAAAAATAACCTACCATCTGCAAAAGTCCAGGTTGAAACAAATGGTACAGAATATACAGAATATGATCCCTGGATGATCCCCTAGGAAAGACTCAGGGCACAGAAAGCATGAAAAGTCAGTACTAGCTTTAAACAAACAAAATGATAGATATGCTGTAATCTGTTCCACAAATGGTCAAATAGGCTACAGAACTTAAATCAATCTGGGAAAACAAAGGAAAACAGCTGAAATCACAAGTGAGACTCTTTTTCCATTATCCTAAAATGCTTTAGAAAATGATAGAAGAGCTCACTGCATGATTGTGAATCCAAATGAGCATTGGTTTGTTATGACAAATTATTGATTTCCTTCCTCTGGATAAAAGAAAATCCCTATTTAAACAGAAGGGAAATCGGGAAATGGTAAGTTGGAACCTGATCCAAAGCACTTTTACATCAACAGAAGTGCTGTAAATGAATGACTGATGTTGGGAGAAAAAAAAAATCAAACACGAGGGAAAGGTAAAACATTTGAAATGGCACAGTAGAGAATGAAAACATCTTTGCAGCCTCATTAAGAGACTATGTCAATAGAATTCAGCTTTTAGATGCCTGTTCTAAGCATAGACAGTTATTAAAAACAACTTTATATGTTATTACTTTAAGCCAAGTTGTTTGTTTTCACCAATATTCAGCAACATGTCTCCTTATAACGTCTTTTCTAGTATTAAAGCCAATCCTGATGAATGATGTGTTTCCAGGTGACATGGGGCCCATGAAACTCTCAGGTTAGTAATACCTGCTGATAACTATGCAACAGCCAATAGAGACTCTACTGGTTTCCATCCACAGCTGTTCCTCGGGATCAGAAACTGAAGGAAAATAAAACAGAAGCAGGGGAAAGATATTTTCTCTACTTTAAATTGCTGTCTGTGAAAAGCCTTTCCTCCCCTCGAGGTATTCCCTCGGTTATCCTGCTTCTCAACATTTTGTTGTCAGTCCACAGAAAGAGGACATCAATAACAAAGCCAATGGGGCAGCTCTCTCCCTCAAATCAGCAAAACAAGATCCTGGCCATGTTCAGAAACCAGGACCATATCACAGGGCTGAGTGAGGAGTATGACTGGATCTGTCACCACTGTGTATCTTCCAACACCCCCGATTGCTGGCTGAGTACTGCTCTGCAAGTTGGTGCCTCTGAAGAAGTCTACGGCGAGGACATTGCAATGCTGAGGAGATAGCACCAACTGGCTTTAGCTTATAAACCTGAAAATAATGAGCTTTGATGGTTTTATCTAAATGATAATGTTAAAAAAAAATTAAAAAGGAGAGATTTGGTTAGGAAAGACTGAGTTAAAAAGTCAGACCTAAATAACACTAAGAAGAGAAAACTCAATTCAACGAGGCCATTCAAAGAAAAAATAGTCATTATGAGTTGATGACTATAGAAGTTTAAGACCAGATCAGACCACTGGGATTTCTGTTAGTGCTTTAAGTAATCTGTAGGGCTTATCTGTATTAATTCTTGTTTCTGGTCCATAATCCTTTTTTTTCTTAATGTGCCAATCTTGAGTTACAAATCATGGCTCATCTATTGCAGCTATCGTGGAATGTTCCAATGACTGCTTATAGTCATAACTCTGCCTGTCTTTAAAATACTGATTAATCCTGCATTGACTTCTAGGTGTTTTTATTATGAATTTGTCCATGGAACTACTGAACTTTTATTGAACTTTTCCTCCCCAGCTGGTAGCTTTAAGGTTGTGATGATAAAGACATCTAGATAGCACTCCCTGAGTCTCTTTATGTAAGGCATATTTTTCATGCCTTCAACCATTCCCATTAAATCTTTTTACTCCTTGAATTGTGAACCACAGCTGCATCAGACATTGTTTTCAGCAGAGGTCAAGCCAGTGCTAAATGGATGTTACATCACATTTCTATTCTTATTGGGACCCAGCATTTCACCAGCTAAGGATTTCATTCGGTCTCCTTACCACAGGCTCGCTGAAGCACAGCAGAGTACCCACACTGACTTGTACACCTCTCATTTCCCCCAAGCTCTCTTCAGAACTGCTGAAGAGACAGCTTTTGATATCCAGCATGGCCAATGATCTTTTTCACTAGATCTATAGATATATAAACCTACTTTACTGAAAGACACATCATTTACTTGCCTACAGCTTTCCAAACAAGCTAGATAACCCGGCACTCCTCTCTTTTATAGTTTACGACTTCCTTCTTTAACATACTAACTCAATCAGTAATGTATTTACATTGATGTACTGGATTTAGCAAGATCTTGCAGAGATCATTTCTTGGCCCTAGTCCTCTGGAACCTCTCCAGAAACAAATCAACTTCGGCAATGATTCCACTTTGTAATTATATTTAAGAACCTAGGATTTAATCAGTCTTTAGTCTCTTTCACAAAGGCCATTTTGATTCTGTATCCAGTTTATTTACTGACATGTCATGCAATATCAAGGGTCTCCCAGAGTCAAGCAGTCATAGACCTGATTAATCAAAAAACCTGCATATTTTTTTTCCCAACTTCATCAGTTGTTCCAGTAAAAGTGACTAAGGTTTCCTATTAATTTAGTTCATCTAACAGAAGGCAAATAAACAACACTACTGGTTTTACCAGTCAAAACTACAACAGTGTTTAAAAAATGATATAAAATCAGTTTAACAACTCCAGTTCTCAAATGGTATGCTGGCTACATCTTCAAAACCCATAAAATACTACGATTATTTTACAACAAGTAGCTGGCATTTAGTGTGAGGTCAACAAAGTGCTAACATTTACAGGAGGAGTTTCTGTCCCTGGGGACTGGTCAGGATGGTACCATGCCAAAAGAGACCAGAATGTCAAAGGAAGTTGTAAGAACTCATTTCCTCGCTGTGGAAGTCAACCGAGTCTTAAGCACAAGATTTACATTGCTTTCACCTTTGATCGTTCACCCTAGCAGATGGGTGAGCAGTAGCTTTCTGAAAAGCTGGAAACAGAATGTTGCAAAAAATCAAATTTTGTGTGTTATGAGATCACAAAACACACAAGCATCCTTTTGCACAAGTCAGAGTCTCCCTTACAGCTATCTTTTTGAAGCTGTGAAGTGAGCATACAGCCATGCTTTCAGTGGACTCTGGAGCAGGCTCAAAGATAATACCTATATTGAGAAGCAACAGAAATGGGACTAAAACTTCATGAGAAGAGATTTTAAATTGAAATAATTGCATGCATTAAAAAGCCCACAGTTTAAAGAAAGTTAATCAGCATTGTTTGACAAGAAGTTATATCTAGGACAGGGAACAAACAGACCTGTTTGAAGAAAAACAAGAACTAGAGCCTTATATTCTCTGCGTATCAAGAACACCAGAGAAGCTGTGCAATTGAAAAAATGAACAGAATAGAGTGAAATACTATCAGGAAAGGCCACGGCAGTTGAATGGACCAGCTCACTGCTATGAGCTGGCCCACATCAGCTACACGATAGAAGTCACTTCAGAAAGATGCCAGAATAAGCACTCTAGAGGTATATCTATCAGCCTTATTGTCAATCATCTTATGACAGTCTCTAAGAGCAAGCTTTAAACTGGTTTGTTTGATACTGAGCAGCACCGCTATGAGGAAAGCAAAGCAGAAACCAGAGCAAATGAGCTGTGAGAGAGCACAGCTACCATGGCCAAAACAGCCATGACTGGCTTAAAGAAGGTTTTCATAAAAACATATCTGGGCCATTTGAGCACAACGGTGAAAAGCTGGATGTATGAGTTATCGTTGCAAACTGATAAAGCCAAGCAAAACTAGCGTTTCCGTGCAGTTTCTAGATTAATGAGCTAGGGATCCAGTTACCTTAAATGATTTCAAGATCATTTACCCTGTTTAAAGATACTCAACGTGAATACTTTCATTACTTCATACTATCAGAGTATTTTATTACAGTTACAAATGTATTAACAATGGCAACATTACTTACAGGCACATGGCTCCTGATCTGCTATATGTTAAATGCTGTTAGTGAAGAGAGAGGGCTACAGCAGGCACCACTTTCTGTCTAAGAACCCAGAGAGACTGGCACAGGAATTAAAAACTAAGATGAAATATTTCATGCCATTACTGCATGAGACTGCATGGACCTTTCAAGCTTAAAGGACACTTGAAGACTGGAAGCCCAAGACACAGTTTCAAGTTACTTAGACTTTAAGTTGCAGACAGAAGCCTCTCAACACACGTTTAACTATCAAGTATTACACGGCCAAGCGTCGGAGTGAACAAAACGTGCTAATAGTGACATGATAATGCAAATAGTAAAGAAGAAGAGTACAAGAATTGGTTTTCAGCATCCATTGACTGCAGGTCGGCAGGGCAAAGCAAAGAGGATGGAAGAAGGAAAGGTGTCATTTCCTCCTCAAGTATTTTTGGGTTTCATTCATTTATTACCTCCAGATGTAAGGAACAACAGAGGGGTGTCGGTGAGCAACACGGTGTCTGACAGGCAGTGTGAAAAGTGGTGATACAAACAGCAAAAGCAATTTCCTGGGCAGACTTTACAAGTTCACAATCTGAAATGGACAGAGGGAAATCACTTACATGTAAAATACATGTTCACAACCAGAAAAATAAA
Organism: Baryphthengus martii; assembly: GCA_013396935.1. NCBI lineage: Eukaryota > Metazoa > Chordata > Aves > Coraciiformes > Momotidae > Baryphthengus > Baryphthengus martii. The sequence continues at coordinate 1,250,703 of VWZK01002457.1, read as the reverse complement.
GTCCTTGGATGAAGAGAGCATTTAACTGAGCATTTGAATATGCTTAAGTTTAGGCCCATGCTGAAAGCCTCATGGATTTCTCTGGAGCCACAGCATGTACATGCCTGTTAAATGGGAATATGATTACCCATGTGCTGAAGTCGTTTCCTGAATCTGACTCTTAGCCACTGCTTAACATCCACATAGACAAACGTTCAGCTTAGGCAGCCATGGCAGAGAGGTACTAAAAAGTAATGAAAAGATGTGGTTCATTTATATTAAAAGGATATGCTTGTCACATTTACCAGGCTTGTTTGAGTTTTATGCTACTGAGTTCTTCACTGAAGCCTGAGCCTGTCTGGAAAACAGGTCTGTGCAAATGGTATTAGAGAACTAGAATTGCTCAGCAGAGCCAGCTTGGAGCAGATGGTCTCAGTGACATTTTAGAAGGTAACAGTGTTTGAAACAAAGCTCCTAAGTGAGACCTGGAAATACTACTAAAAAAAACTTCCATGAATTACTAACAAATCTGTTTGCCTCGGGAAGCGCCAACTGTATCCCAAAGGCTTGGGAAAGGTGGAGGAGAGCAGTAATTGCACTTCATTCAACTTCTGAGCCCTTGTTCATCTCTTTTATCAAAGAGAAGTGAGTGACAACATACAGGTGTGGTACAACTAATAAAGAGCCCTTCAGATTTGGTGGAGTACTAATTATGAATGTTTGGCTGAAACATGGGACAAAACAGCCGTCCACCAAAAATGCGGTTTATTACAATAAGGAAAATAAACATTTCAAGACTTCAGTGTAGAAATATCTTATTGATGGAACTCACTTAGAATATATCTGTATTTTCCATTTCCTATTAAAGCCTTGCAGACCATTGAAAAGTAGAGGCAAAGACAGGAAAAACGTCTCCACCATCTCTGTGGGGCTGCTTCAATCTCTTTTCTCATAATTCAACTGCCAAGTACTGCTGGAGTTAAGTAGCTTGGTACGTGACTGAGGTGAATTTGTCCACGCTCACTCTTGTACCAATTTTACAGGCCTACAGTTCACCCCCCTCTCTGGAGAAGGCTGTAGACCAGCAGTTTTTCCTTCATGTCATCATGAATTAAAAAAAAGTCTTAATCATCATTATAAAATATAGAAACCACCCCAGATAGCTTAAAGCATCACGTCAGAATAACAGTATTAAGTTAATAGCTATTTACCCTTAATTTATCATTTCCTTCAGGACCTCTGCACATCTCTGTTTAGATTTTGGCACATTCAGCTGTCTTATTCACAGGCCCTGCCTAAAAATCTTTCCCTTGCAACCAGTGACCTCCTTACACTCCTGGTTCAGAAGCACTGGAGCTGGGATGCTGGCAAAGGATGAAAACTGGGGCACAAAGCTCTGAGGATGCTGGAGACAGTCTTCTGGGCATCAGAAGGGTAAGTGTGTGCCACATCTTGACGTGGTGACACCGAGTGCAGCTGCCACCAACCACCAGCTCAACCCTCTGTCACCAATCATACCATAAAGAGCTGTTTGCTAGAGGCCACAGCTGGCATAAAGGAGACAGGTTAGTAATGGGAAAGGCATAGGGAGAAAAGAAAAGTTGAATTTTTCCCTCCCTCTCACACACACCTCGTATAACGATTAATAAGATTGCGCAATCAAACCTCATTCCAGTCTGAAGGTTCAGAAGCGCTGTGTTGTAGACAGCAACAATAAATAGCCATTTGTAAAGAGAAATAGAGGATTTTCTAAAAGTCAAGCCAAACAAAGTCTACTGAAATCCAGTGGGAGATGGATGACAAAGCCTACCTCTTCTTTGAAATTCTCCTCTGGCAGAAACAATTTTGTCTGGATTTTTGGCATGAAAACAAACACATCTATTCCTACCCCTTCTCTCTATTGCTGTCCTTTTCCAAATTGTTCTGAAGTATATATACACACATTGTCACACTAGGCAGTATCATGGCTTCCTAAACAATTCACCAAAAAGCCACTGAACATTCATAATTAAAAAGGAAAAAGTCAATTCTGACAGTGTAAGAAAAAAAAATAAATTAGAATTTAAATTAAACTGCTGTCATACCATTGTTCTCTTCATAAAGAAATGCATTACCTGTTACTACTTCTGCTGTAAGATAACTATAATGAACATTACCAAAATGTGTGCAGGCTCTGCTCAAGAGCTCACTTCTAAGCCACTACAAAAACCTGGTGTTTTGCTACATCCTAATTTTACTTGCAGAAAATAAAGAAGCCATAGGGAGTAGGTGAGAATTCAAGTCTTCAATAAGCATCTTGGTGTGGCAAAATGGATATTTAGCTTATTTTGGGTTTTATTTTAGTTCTGGTTTTGGTTTTACTTTGCTACACAATCAGACTTTAAGGATTTTCCATTAGAACTACCATGCTGGCTTCAAAGTGAGGAGGGTGGTTCAAGAGGCTTCTCAATAATTTGTTAGCACTCTGCAACCCTTACCTCTCAATGGGAGCAGAGCTGCATCAGCATCCAAAGGGCAGACTTAATTTTCCACAAATTTTCTTCAGAGAAGAGAGTACGACAATACCAAGGAAAGAGGAGAGGCTGACACTTGATTTGAAATTAACAGTTTCAAATTAAAGACAAAGGAATTTAGATGGGAAAAGAAACAATAGGTCTGGTCTTTACCGCAGGTTTCCCGTTGTACACATACCTGACCTAACATACGTGATAGGATGCTGGTCTTCGTGGAACCACTGACCGCTATTTTAAAAACATTGAAATGAAAAAGCATCTGGCTCCCCAGGTGTGCATTGCTGTGTTGCCCAAATCTTTTAGCCATATCCTGATCAGGTTACTCTCAGGAGCCACCCCTTTGAACCACGGTGATACCTTGCATGAGGAGATTAAGCAGCAGGATCATCAACATCATGAAGGGCATCACAAGAGAAAAACCCAATCTCAGTGGGAAATGTATCGGTTCAATCTTCTTATGGAAGTGCATAATATAGAATAGTTCAATAATTTTGGCTATTAAAGGTTCACAGTGATGCATCATATGTATTGAATAAGTGTTTTCATCACCAGGAAATACAATAACAAAAAGAAATATGAAGAACAGAAAAACTGAACACTGGAAAAGGGCAAGAAGAGCCTGCAGTGTTCTATTTGCAATGCAACAATCATGGATCTTATCAAATCACACCATTGTGTTTTTGTATGGACTCCTCTGTGTGGTTGTTGCTGAAATGTAGGATAAAGTACACCCTCTATTCAATTGATATAGGCTGCACGACATTAAGCACTGAATAAAGGCTTCTCTTTTTTTAATAAGGAACAGATGGTCACCTTATTCAAGCAGCTGTTGGGGGAGAAAAAATGTAAAAATGATTCACTATCCAGCATCTAAAGCTAAAAATGGTCAGATTCAGGTGCACTCCCTCCTGCTAAGTGGCGGTATCAGCATTGAGCCACTAAATGGTATAGGACAGGAGAAAAGAAGTGAGGTGAGAAGGCTCCTCCTGGTCAGCTCTGCCCACTGCTCTGAGGGGAATGTGGGCCAAGCTGGTGCTGAGCAGAAGCTCTAACTATGCCTCAAGACATTTTTGATGTCCAAGTTCAGTGCTAACAAGTGGGATTGCCAAGGAGTACAGTAAAGGAATAAACGTTTTAAAGCTCAGTTAAAATTGAGTTATTTCAGAAGATATTTTATCACTAGGTGGCATTGCTCTAAATCTTTCAGTGCCTCTCTTCTAAGCTCTTTGCTGTATGGGTAATATCCTAACTGCTGGTGAAACAGGTTTCACTGACGTGGCACCAGCCACGCTGCTCAACGTACAACACTTGAGCAAATCTATCTCATCAGAGATTTTATCCTAACTTTGGCCTCAACTCCTCTGTTTACTACTGTAGAAATAAACCGCCAGCTGTTCAGTTACTCCAACCGAAAGCCTCAGACTACTCAGAAGCATTTAGAAAACAACTCCTGACCCCTCTGATAGCTCCCCCCTTCCACAGTTCATCTTCACAAATCTTTCCTGTGCCAGGGACAGCACAGTTGGTTATAGCTCATGGTCTCGTGTTGTACGACAGCTGTAAAGCCAGGGCTTTTTGCCAATTCACTGCACCGCTGGGCTGACTCATTGGTCCGTGGAATTTGAAAAAAAAAAAGTTTAAAAATTGTTCTCAGTTTAGATTTTTGTTTTTACTTGAACTGTCGAATTGTCTGTGAAAGTTGATAATGAAAAGTCTGACAGCATGAAATAAAGGAGTAAAAAAGCATGAACATTTGTATTGTCTCTAAACCTGAATAAAGTTTTCAGCAGCACAGAAGTGACATAAGAACTCAAATCTCCATTTTGAAACAATCTTAGCAAAATACGCATCCAATTCGATTTTGGTAACTACTGAAATGTCATTCCGACTCCAGCAACTAAATCCTGTGTATTGTATCTAAAGCTTATGACCCAATGTGCAATGGTAATATAACCCAAAGAGGATTTAAAGTTTCAGGAAGGCAAAATTTAGCCATGTCCGGAAATGCAACCCTGAAATCCCCTAGCCTGTAACCACCTAAAGCACAGACATAGCAAAAAGACTGTTTATGCACTTTGTAGTCAGAAGTCACTGGGTAAGGAATATAGCCAGGTCTTGGAAAAAGGACTAGAGCCTAGAACTCTTCACACTTAGCTGAGGACCCCTAGCATCAGATAAGAAATCATGATTCTTCCTCAGCTCTCAGCCAGATTTTTTTCTTCCTTCCCAAGACAGACTCTTCAATAAAATGTACTCTCTAGCCTGAATGGCACTATCTACTTTCCTGATTTGACAAGCTGATTTGTATTTGCCTCTATTTCAACAAATCAACTTCATTAAGTCAGCAGCAATGACCCTTCCCATTTCCCTGAGCTCAGATCAAAGCCAGGAGGTCAGAATAGCTCTGTGACCAGCAGCACTCACGTTCAACAGATTTTATCCTAGGAATGAGATGATTTGTAACAGTCACATCACTCAGGGCAAAGACAGAGTGCTTTTCACTAGAGGAAGTTAAGTTAGTCAAAAGAAGAAATAGTTATTTTCACTTCCAATACTACACAGCGTTAATTTTCCAAAGTGCAAGAATTATTATAGAACCTTTCTTTCCTTTCCGCTCCTTCTTATGTGCCTTCTCACTCTGATAAACATACACCCAACCATCTTCTAGCTCTGAGAAGTGAGAGGGAGCCTCACAGAAGAGGGTCAAGGAAGCTTTCCCCACTCTCTAAGCCTGTACAGCCTGAGTTTCATTCACTAGGTTCTTCAACAACTGCTTCAAGTCTTCATGACTGGGCACGTGTAACTCTTCAATCAGATTGATAACACTTACTCATCCTTGCAAAGCACTCGAGCTCTAGGGATGAAAGCAGCTTAGCGCTAATAGTAACTATTGTCTTTAACCTACAAAGGCCTTGAACACACTCTGAGAGAAAAAGAAAAGGAAATAAAAAGTTCTAGAGGTTTAACTGAATCCGTTTAGAAACAGTTTAGACAAAAATCAGTGAAACTCCCTTTCTGTCTCTCAGGAAAAATATCTATAAATCAGATTCTGAAGCAGTTAGTGGGAACAAGAAGAGGTGTGTGCTTTGCTCTCAGCAATGCTGATGTGCTGCTTACCTGAGAGACACCACCGTTCTCCCAATACAAGAGGTCTCCTCCTTCTCTCCCTTCTTTTCCGAAACAAAGTCCCTGACAGATAAAGCCAGAAAACAGCCACTCCTTCATGAAGGGCCCAGGATTTTTTTGTTTGTTTTTTTTTCTGTTTCATCTAATCCAGCAAATACCAGCCACTGATTAACATCTCATTTCTACTCCTGCTACCTTGCAAGCACCATTTCTTCCTGAAATAGCCCAAATATAATTCATTTGTATGGACTTGGAAAATCACATGTTGAATAACCGTGGTTAACACGTGACTATCACAGCTTGACACTGCTGCAGAGACATGGGCTGAGTGTACCCATTATGTCATTGAGTAATAATTAAGTAGCCTGTTAATAATCTTAAAAATGAACAGTGATTGCTATTAATATATTAGTCATCTTAATAAAACTACCCACATATAGATGACAGATGATGATGATGGCAACAATAAGATTTTAAAAGGAAAACTTGTGTGATAGTGGCACATCCTCAAAGGGAAGTGAGCCGCTGTGGTTCGAACACAGGAATTCAGAAACTGAACTCCCTCTTGAGTCTGCCTCTCACTTCCAGCGTCGCACTCACGTACAAAATGGGGGCATTTATATAAATTAGGCATATCTAATTTAATCAGGAATCCAGTAGTGGAACATTTGCGTGCAAGATTATGAGGAACTGCAAAACTCCATATTTGCTCCCTCCCAAAACAACTGACTGGAGTCTACAGGGACTCTAACTTTTTGGCACAGAAGCAAGCTTTTCCTTCACAAGAACAGACCATTCTTAGAGTCATTTATCCCCTGCCCTCCTCGCCTGTCTGTTTAAGGTCTGGCATGTCTCTGCTCAGGAAACGATTCTCTTCATTTCTGTAGCATCCTCATGAGAGTCTCAACAGGGCTGAGCACTGAAAGGAAAGGTCACCAGGAAATCAAAGCAGGAGTGGGCTGTGAGCTGGCGCTCACAACAGCAGGAGAGGATGGCTTTGTGGTTTACAGGTACATGGGCTTATTGCAGTTTTCTTGATCTCCAAGGATTTGGCTAAGATGTCAGATGGGAATTTATTTTATTGGAAGTACAAAGTAAAGTCAGGCAAATACTACAAAGGAAAATGCCTTCTGGAAGGAAGATATAACTTCATAGGAGCTACTCACGCATATCTAAAGGAAGTGGTATCCTAAAAATCAGCATTTGCTACAAGGTTAAAGTGAAAGAGCATCTGAGATTAAAGTACTTATTAGCTATCTTTATGCTGATAGTCCTTGGTAATTATTAATTACCTAACATTTCTGACCAAAACAGTGTCTCTCTTTAGTCAAGAATTTGATGAGCTGCACTGGAATAATGTGAACAGTTCTAGTCACTCAGATTCAAGAAAGGTTGAAACTCCTGCGAGTATTAAAAAACCCAACAAGGACAATCAGGGGAAAAAAAGAGTCATCTCAAAGGCTGCAAAGCCCAGCTGGGTTTTTTCAACCAATCAAAGCAACAGAAGAGAAGGGATAGGGCTGTTCTGAAAAAAATTACAATTACAGAACCACAAAACACATCTAAGTGAAAGTATGGGCAAGGAAGGGACACTTAAGACCAGATGCAGTATTGTTATATGAACAAACGGGTATTAATAATCCACACTGAGACATGATTACACTGAAAATTGAAAAGTAAAGCATTTAAAGAAAAGCATTAAAGGATTGAGATCCTATAGCTAAGAAAGAGGTTTCAAGATATAGATTGTTAAGCTTATAAAAAAGGCTGTGATGTGGTGCATTCAGCAATAAGGGGCTGGAATTGCTCACCTGGCAGGACATTCCCAGTTCTTTGTACCAACGCTTCTTTTAAAAGAAAAGAAAATAGAAAGGCAGGGCTCATATAAGGCACTTTTTTTTTTCCTCTTCTTCAAGAAACACATTAAATAATCCACACAGAAGTTTCATTTCCCCTGGTGGATTTTCAAAAAAGTTTGTGAAGAGTTGCTTTTCCCCTATTACAATTAAAACATCTGCTGTGACTATACAGAGAAGAAAGGCAAAGAGCTAAGACTAAGCATTTTATCAAAGGGTGACAGATTTCTAAAAAGTCTAAGAGCAGGGCTTGGCAGCTAATGGATAAGTTACAAGCCCATGATAGATAATAACTAAGTTCTGCAGGCTGAGCAAATGCCAAACATGACAGTTGATTTTTTTTTTTTTTGAGACTACAGAAACTCTCCAAAGGCAGGGACAGTTTTCAACACCACGTACTAACCTTTTGTTCCCAAGGCACACTCTGTAGTACATATCCCTCTAGCAAGATAACGCCTGAACCTTTTATAATGAACTTTACCAGTTCTGACTACATTAGACCAAGAATGACCGGGAGCAAACATCCCAAAATATATGGTGAGTATGTCTGGACATGACCTTCTCTGCAAAACAGTACAGGAGAACTAAGTGCTCCTAGGTGAGACCTGAATCCAAATATGACTGCTCAGGTCCTCATTGGGAAGGGATGGTAGCTCAGAGCCTTCTGGAAGAGACCGAGCTTCAGCTCCCCTTCTGAGCTGCCCTGCACACCACTATCTGGATCAGTTAGTGTGAGAGGAATCATGTACTTGACCTCTCCTTTCCCAGAGCCAAGGGGTAGCTAGAGGATGTAATGATTTTAAGGACTCAAGAAGCTGCAGTCCAGCTCTTATTTGGATATAGCCAGGATGATTACACACTATCACTTGGCCTTTGCGTGCTGCCCAGGGAACATAGAGACGGAAGTGACAAAGGAAGAGTTGTAAAGTAAGGAGGCTGAAGAGAGACTGAGGGAAAGGAAAAGCAAGGAGAGAAGAAAATGGAAATGCAGAGGAGGACAGAGGAGGGAAAGAAGTGCAAGATGGTTAAACCAAAGACAAAAATACAAAAGAAAGATGGGTTAATAGAAAAGACAGCGAAAAGATGGGGCCAAAACTCGTGCAGAGCCCAAACAGAACTGTGCAAGAAACTCCTATAGAATATAAGAGAGCTGAGAGGATGTGTGAAGAGATGTACTTCTCTTTATCATGGCAAACCCACTGCCTCCTGTCTGCCTTCTTCCAGTGAACTTCCCTGCAACAGCTTGCATTTCTGGTACAGTTGCCAGCAGCCTACAAGTTCATCTCCGTATCTAGTAATTCTAATATTTGACACAATATCTTGCAAAGCACCTAAAACCAGCTCTAAATAATCAGCTAGTGCAGTCTCTGCACATCTGTAAGGACTGGAATTCAGCACCTTTTCAGCACAGTACCATTACAGAATGCCTCTAAGCCTTAATGCAGACAAATCCAACAGGTGAACAGTTGTTGATATATCATGGAGTTTCCTGAAGCCACAGTAAAGTTCAGTCTGCCTACTGGAGGTACCCCTCCTTCTGGTGAGGTGGCTTGAATTACATTTAATCTTTGTTGCAGTATGACAGTGTTGAGAAGTGAGATGCATCCCTTGAAATGAACTAAATCACCTCATTCCAGGAAAAGAGAAGGTGCTGCTTCAGCCTCATCAGATAACACAACTCCTACTGAGTCAACTGAAATTTCACCAATGCAATGGAGGCAAACAGACTGCAATTCTGTACTGGTTTTATTTGTTATTAAACATCTCTAAAGCAGAGTGTGCCCTGAAGTATGCTTTCACACAAACCTGATGCTTCCCAGCAGGACTGTTTATGTGAAAAGAATTTGGCAGTAGCTGTCTTAGGTAGTAAAGGTGCAAATTTACTGCTCATAATCCTGGTGTTATTTCTCCAACACTTATTTGCTGCTGGCTTCCAAAAGTTGCCATAAACGAGAAAGAAACTACAGCTTTTTCGTGAAATGACAGAAAAGTGTCAGTCCTCCCAGCTGAAGAGTTGTGAAAAAGATGATGGCTATTAGATATTCTTTCTGACTGTATTTTTACAGGTAGAAATCAGTGTGAACTATGCACAATCCAAGGGCACTTCCTTAAAGACGGCAGTTGAAGGCAGCTTTTGTTGGAAAGCACACAGAATTCCTCAGTAGAACAGAGCTTCTCCTCTAACAGAAGCTCTCCTTATCTCACTAAAGCATGTGAGAGTCAGTTCCACAGACCTGATCATTCTTCAGGTATCTTCAACTGTCCATTTGGAAATACTGTGTCTGTCTCCTAGCAGTCATCCCTTTCTTGGGCTGTTCCATGGCTAAGGAAACACAACCAAAATTCAGGTGCCAGATCTAGGAAGTTTTTCATCCAGTGTGTCTGTGGATTCTGATCTCTCAAGATTACAGGGATCTCCCACCTCTAACAACTCCTGCCTGACACACTCTGAGCTGCTTGTATTTGAAGAGCTTCTAGAGTACAGTTTCAGATGGCTGCTTCTGAAACAAGGAACGGGGCACTTAGACATAGTTGAAGATGCTAATGACACAGTATTCCTTGGCTCTTCCTGGGGCTGAGATAGCATCAATGGCGTTTAAAAGGAGACAAAGAATTTTTGAAATTTGGCTTAGTATTTTAACAGAACTAACACAAATGACAAACAAAATTCATGCAATGTACCTTATAAAAAAAAAAACAAATTGCTGAAAGTTGTAAAAATTACGTGAGTTTCCATCCTTATCAGTTTGTTAAACTCAATTATGAAAAAAGGCTACAATTTCAAATACTTCCTAGAGTCAGGGTCCCAAATACACTAAGGGTCACAAGCAGCTTGTCTTTCAAGAGGACCAAGGATGGTGGTAAAAGCAGAAATTCTCTAGATTCTGAGACAGCTTTTATGAGCTAATATGGTATAACTGATAACTTTAATTTAAAAAACAGAGCACATACTTCTGCAGAGATGGAGCAGATGCAGAAGTGGGCAGGCAAAGCCTTTTTACCTTGAAATACATTCTGTTCTCACTTTAAGTGATCATTCTGTCTTACAGCTTACTTATTTGCTTTTCTCCTCTGGCACTTCTGAGCACAGAGCAGGCTTCTAAAACCACTGTGTGACCTAATGTTAATTAGTAGGAAAAGCAGCCATGGGCATGGGATAGGATGATGACCAGAAGTGTTCAAATCCGGGTGTAGGGTCCCAAAACAGAGACTAAATTCACTATCGATTTTGGCTCCAGGATTCCTAGCATTGGTCATCCCAAGTGCTACAATGCACTTAAATATGCAACTAAGTCTCAGAGCTAGAGTAAGGAAGGAGGCTGACTCCAGAGCTCGAGGCACTGCCCAAGACATGCAAGAGCTGGGACCACCGTTGGCTGTGCCACGGGCAAGAAATGACAATGTGAAGTGACTTACAGCAGAACGACACCAAACACCATTAAGGCACTCCATATGTGAGAATGTTTAATGACATGAGGAATCTTGAAAAGAAAGCACAAAGCACTGAGCAAAGGAAAAAAAGGTGAACAATTTCAGTAGTCTTTAATGTTTGATGCCATAAAATTTGAGCCCTTGCACACAGCAGGAGGTATTTGGCATTTTCCTCTTCAGAGATTAGCACTTGCAGGTATTGATTTAAACTAGGATTTATACCGTGACTGTCATTTTTACGAAGGGCACAATAAGAGAGATTAGCAAGAAATTGCCAGGCACACCATCCCTAATCAGCTGCAGACTGTCTTCATCCTAAATCTGCAGGCTTGTCAGCAAAAGCAAACTGCACATAACTAAGTGGGGTAGTAGGAAAAGAACAGTCAGCTCAACAGAATAAAAATAGCTTTCATGAAAGGGTGCCATAAAAGAGCTTTTTATTTTTAATCTGACATTTACAATTCACATCACCTGTTTTTAAAAATTATCAGGTTTTGATTAGAATTAAAGTTCCTTCTCAAACACCAGGCTCTCCTCATGCACTTTACAGGACATGGGTTTCATCTACATGTATCAGAAGACTGCCAGGCCAACTTCTCATTACCCATGTCCCTTGCTGGATGCAGTCTCAAGTAACGTGCTTCCCTTTTTCAACCTAGGAGTCTTCCTTTGGAAGAAAATAGGTTTTTAGGTTTTAAGCCTAATGTGTAAGGAAAAAACCCATCCACGTCTGTGTGAAACCTGAAGATGAATATATCATTAAGAAGGATTTTTCTTTGGCACAAATAGAAGTAAAAGCCTTGCTCCTTTCAATTTTCAGTAAGAGTTCAGCACCTACTTTGTTCTCAGTGCAATTTGCTCAAGTGCCTTTCAACATGCCTTGTTCCTCTAATCCATTCGGAAAATTCCATTTTTGCCTGCTTGGCAGTTATGGAAACATATGCTACAGCCAGGTGTTTTTCAATTAAAGGATATAAATTGCAGGGGAAAAAAAGTGTTACATTTTCTGCCTCTCTTGTTGTTACTCAACTTCTAAATTAAAAGCAGGAAAATGGGTGCCTCTCACAGCTGAAGTTTACTTGAAAATTGGTTTCCCATTTAGCCTGCAACAGGGGATTTAAATGATTTTATTTGAAAAGTTCCTCTGAGGGAAATGGGTTGATACTTACAAAAGTTGTATCTGTATTGATAAGGTTTAGTCTGCATAGCCCTTTATCAATGGTGCCCTGACATGATAAACCTGTTCATTAGGGTTCGGTTCAGGCAAGAAGCAGAGCAGGTTTTGTTCACTTTCTGCCTGGGTGTGTTTAGGTAAAGCACAATGCTGGTCTCTATGAAGTATTATTAATCCCCTGAATAGTAAAAACTTTTGGTATCTTTTCTGTTGTGTCCACAACTAATGAAAATTTCACCACTGCTTTCTTAAGGGAGAAATACGTTGAAGCAGCTCCATATCATTCACATTGCCTTTTGAGCTTGTGTTCAAGGATGACTGAAAGCGTCTCTGCTATGAAAAGAAAGCCATAGAGCCAAAGAAGTGGGAGAGCTGTTGATGTTGTGTAGGGATCATCATGGGTTTACATACACCTTCTCAACTGGGCCTGTTGTTGCATTTCTGCAGAGTATCTGAATGGACACCCAAAGCTGTTCCTGTGTTTATGTGAGCAACCAGCTTTGGATTCTACACCTTCTCCTATCACCTGGTAAAAGATTATGGAGGTCGGGATGTGCCAGGCTACTTCTGTCACAGCAACTGAATAGTAAGAGAAAAGAGGAATGGCTGGGACAGAGACATTGAGCCTTAGCGGGCTGCTACAGAGGAAATTGGGGGGGTGGGGGAGTTGCACCTGGGAGTACCAGCAATCACCTTGACTTCCCAGGCCTCTGGCCTAAAAATAAGTACAGGGAACATTTTGCTGGTTTTGGTTTGGTTTTTTTTTTATCTTCAGCCTATAGTTTGAGAAAACTCCTTCCTCATCTGTACCTGTCCAGTGGGAAGTTCTCAAAGGAACAATGTCAAAACGCAGTACATCTCCATGGCCCACTGGGGCCAATTTATGATGGCTGAGGATCTGACCCAGATTGCTTCTCTTGTTTCTCTGCTACTCAATCTGTATTCAAAAAGCTTTGCTATCAGATGTTTATCTTATGAAATAGTAATATTATTCTGGCTTAGTGCCAAGGTTGGACTGAGGGATGGCAATATATTAATGCTGCAGGTAATCAGTTCAGCAACATTCAACTGTCAGTCACAGCTCTCTGAAACTATCCTGGCAATAATAAATGTTTTCAGGTACACTCATTGCAGAGGCATTAAAAACAGTAGCCCACAAATGTGAGACTTACCTCTCTGTGTACACAATGGGTCTAACAAAATGGCAATGATCCAATCAACCAGTCAGTTTTAGTTCATACATAAACATCTATTTTTTAAGCAAGGATACACAACCAGCTTAGGGAGAACTCAAATGTTTTTGACGTTAAATAAAACATAACTCAAGGTAATAATCAAACTAAAAAATGAAAACTATTGTTGTGCCCAAGAAAAACAAAAAGCTTCTGGAAAGGGCTAAATTCATATGTTTATTTTAGTAGAGTTGTACTTTCAAGTAGATCACATTTAAATTACTAGGCTGGACTTTAAAAAGAGGATCATATATCAAGCCATCCAGACCATATAACCCTCCATGGGTTTAATCTACAGTAGGGCTCAAGATTTCATTTTCTGCATGAAGGAATAGGTCAACTCTAATTCTAATATTAAAGTAGTTTCAACCCAGCCTTAGAAGAAGAAAATTCCTATATTACCAACTCTCTCCCTGCAGCATATTTAATATTTCCTTGATCTCTTCCCACTGCTAAATAGTTTATGGGATTCACTATGTTTCAGTCCACAGAAAGTTTGCTCATAGTAGAAATACACTAGGCCTTGTGATGAGGGGAGATCAATAGAAACATGAAAAAGGTTCATGGATTTATTTTTTCTCATATATGATTATCAAGTTACCAGTGTCTGATATGTTTTTATATTTAACTTAAATCTAAGTGTTTTCTGTCACAGAAATCTAACTCAAATAATACTTTGTAAAGAATTAACAACAGCCGTGAGCTCCTTCAGCAACTGTTTTTCTCCAGAAGGACTCTCTCTTTTTATAGGGCTGTTTTCGTCCATTTTGCTTTCCAAGTAAACAACCTCACCTGACACCGTATTCATCATCCACTAAAGGTGGAGAATGCAAACGTGCTTGCACTCCTGATTTGTTACTCTCTTCATCAGACAGTACAAAGAAACCGGAGGCAAGAGTTTTTCAAGGCCCAAATGCTCGCAAAATCGTTAGCCCTCAGTGATTTACAGTAAGTTAGAAATTGTCTTTGCTTTTGCATTACCCACTGACATAACAGCTGCCTGACATCTGTGATCAGCTACAGCACATTTTTACTCCCTTGCCAGCAGCATTGATTTAGAATTAAAAAATCAAAATCCTCAAGCCGTGAAACTAAGAGTCTAACTGGGGATGGAAGAATCTGAACTCCAAATTTGGTTACAGCTGGCCAGCAGTATTAAAAAAGAAAATTTCTTCACAAAATAGGAAGATCAATAAAGTTTGGTTTGGGGTTCCCCCCTCTCCTCTCACCCCCTATAAATATCAACACGCTGTATTTCCAAAAGGAAGTTATTTCCCATGGCTCCTATAGCTCATGACACTGAAAGCAGAACTGGACCGTATATTGAACAACTATTGCAAACACCCAAAAGAATCCCAGGAAGAACTACTCCTTGGGGCTCAGAGTTCCCGCTCTCTAACAGGCAATTACTGCCACCAATGAACTCTCCCCAACCAGAAAACCTCCAAACATTTTGATCTTTGGCCTTGGGCCAAATATGTTCCAGAATTGGCAGTTCTTTCCTGAAACCAGAGAGGTAGAAAGAACTACTCTGTCCTGGAGCTGAACATCTAGAAAGCATCACCTTTAACCCCATAGTACCCAAGCTGCTGGACCATCTCTATAGAGCCAGAGTTCAGGCATCAAGATTAGGCTTGATATTAGGAAACATTTCTTCACTAAAAGGGTTATCAAACATTGGAATAGTCTGCCCAGGGCAGTGAAGTCATCCCTGGAGGTATTTAAATGGTGTGTGAACCTGGTGCTTAGGGACACAATTTAGTGGCGAGCTTGCAGTGTAGGGTCAGGGGTTGGACTGGATGATCTTGGAGGTCTCATCCAACCAAAGAGATTCTGTGATTCTGTAGATTCAACCAAAACTTACCAAACCTCAAATACAAGGGCATATCTCCCTCTGCATGGGAAAAACAATCATTTTTCTTGTGTCCTGTTTCTGCCCTGGGGAAAGTGCTGAGCAATACCATTTCCACATGCTTCCTGCAGCATTCTACTGGCTTTTTCCAGTGCAGTCTGAAATGTCCTTAGATTAGAGTAAGACTACTTGAGTTTTCTTTCTTAAACACATTCATCACAGGAGTGGATGACTGTACTCCAGTGTTTACGTTTCAATTACCGTCTCCAACATCAACTCTGCAAGCTCTCTGCTATTCGATAAAAACATTCTTGTTTTGCTGTTGACATGCAGAACAGCTTTTAGTTCATACGCCCCCAGACCAGAGAAGCCATCGATGAAATATTAATTTGTTGTGCTTCTTGAATTACATTTCCTGTCTGGGCAAACTAAAAGGTCCTCTGTCACAGGAATGGGGTTGTTACACTTAATTGCGTGTATTACTCTTTCCAAGTTATCAAACATTTGAGATCTCTGCATAACTTCAAAATATCTGAATCAAGCATGAAAGGCTAACAAGAAAAACAAATCAAAAAGCTGAATGCTGTCTCACACTGCCCATATGATTAAAGAAAATTAAAGAATGAGCAGAAAAGCCCTAGAGTCAGTGACATGGTATTGGGCAGGAATGAGTATCTAGGGAGCTGCTGGAATTGCTAGCATTTGGGAATCCTGTGCAGTTTCCTCACTGTGGAAGATCAATTAATTAACTTGCTTCAGTCAGCCCAAGAAAGGAGAGAGGGGATGAACAGAAAGTCAGTCAGATCTGACATTTATGACAGCTGAGACAACTCAAGGGAGCTGATTCCAGCAGCAGGTCTTGAGGGAGAACATGGGGCTGGGATTCAGGACAATAGGATTTTAGTCCTGTCTCTGTCCATGAAGAGAGAAAGACATTCTACCTCCCTTTTTCCTCTCCTATCCCTTCGTCTGCTCTATCAACTTAGATAAAAATGTTTAGTGTGTTTGCAGATTGGAACCCTGGTCCTGAGGAAGACTAGAAAGTGCAGCATGCTATAAGCGAGCACTATGCTACCAAAATGACATCTGTTTGAGAGGCCATTTCACACACTGGGTCAGGTATGTCATTCCTGTCATGCTTCACAACAGCAGCTATTCCACAGGTAGTCTATCTTCTGGCTGCATTGTCAAAAAAGGGGTCTCTTCAAACAACACTATGAAACCTTTCTGAAAGAGAAGGGCTGGGTTGATCTCCAAGTGGATTTTCCACTTAAGTAGTTCATCCCCAAATAAGGCCTAGATAAGAACAAAAAACCCTTCTACAAACCAGGATTTTTTCATTTCTTCTTCAATATAGGCAAAAATGATTCAACAAGGTGAAGGTATGAAGAGAAGCAAAAGACTAGATCCTCACGCTGTCTGTTGAGGCAGGCCCAAGGCAGCAATCTGCAGTCCCTCAGGTATGTGCAAAACACATTTGGAAACACTTCACCTCTCTCTCGAAGTTCCCCAAGGGGCAATAGAGCTCAGCAAACCCTTTTATTTAATAAAAACCTTTATCCAGGAAAACAGTACACTGTCCAAGCCCACACACCACATAGCCTTGTCTCTTAGTACTGATAAACTAAGATGAACACTTTGCTCAGTTTGCTTTACCTAGCCACTGGAAATCTTTTGGAATAGGGTAAGTCTTTAAGAAAAAGCCTCTGTTACGCAGATGCCAAGGAAAATGCCTATTAGGTTGTTGCATGAATCTGTGTCCATATCTGTACCACTGCATTTATCTAAAGATATACACCGTTGGTACTTCGTATTAGTTTGTTGAGAATACCAATGTAAAGTGCATCTTGGTTTAACACGCTGATCACAGGAGCGTATCCGTGTTACATGCACCAAAGCAACTCCACTTGGTACATAGAAAAGCCATGAGATGCTTTTTGGTGTAGAAAACAGTCAGAAGGTTCAACTTTGCCCCAGCTCCAGTTCCTTTGTAAATAGTCTTTGTTCAATAAGACAAAGGTACTGACACTTCATGTTTTAGCGAGGGAAAGAATTTTCAATGGAATTAGGGACTTATGCAAAGATTAACTGACAAGAGTAATTTAGAGGATTAATTTAATTTCCATCTCCTCTTCTGATCTTATGTTTTTATTCTCGAGCCCCTCCATGCCAACCCCATCCCCACGCTTTACATGTCTGCCCTATCAGCTTTTAAAATATCTCCTTTTACATCTTCTTACAAAATATACCTTGTCTTTTAAATCTGGCTCATTTCCTGACGTGACACAAAACGGTAAGTCAATACATTTTAGATGAAATTCAGTGCCACATTATTGCAGCTGGTTCAGCAGCTATTCATTAATCTATTAATAAAAGTAAAGATACAGGCTGAAAAATATGCAAGTGTGTATTAAACAATTTACCCAGATCGTTAACAATCTTGCAAGATTAATGGAAAACTGACTTACAGAATCGAGGTCCATTCCCTTTCTTTCAACTCTAAGCCTGGATATGCCAGAAGAGCAAGCCATATTAAATTTAAAGCTAACCCGATCTAGGCTTTGCTGTCCCTCTCTAAGGGCAAAGAATTCTCTGACATTTGGAAATGGCAGCCAGCAACACACCATGCATTTTTCAGTAGCATCCATTTCAAAGTGGTATCATTCCTGTAATGAGCTCTACCCGCTGCTTGTGGCTGGTCTGGTTTTTTTAGGTTTTTTTTCCTTTGCAAATAACTGCATAGTATAAAGCTGTAAATAGTACGTATTTATGAACTTGACTATAAGTATACTGCTATTTTCACGGAAAAACTGTCATTATAAAAACAACCAGCACAGCACCTCATGGCACTTATCTTCAGATGACAATTGGTTTCATAAAGCAAATACCAGCCGCTGCATTATCAAATAATCTGAAGACTGTGCTGAATAAATAATAAAAAATGGATGTCTGTGTGAGATGCAGGAGATAGAAAGAAATTAGTCTTTGGAGCTGATCTTCAGAACATCAAATAATACACCTGACCAATGAAAATTCAAACTGAAGATCTTATTATAGCTGCAGGTACAGACAGCCCGTGTTTCATAAGACAATATAAATGCACCCGAAAGAACTAGGAGAGATTTTTTACCTTATAGTTTCTAAAATCTGGCATTTAGCCCAAAATATTTCAAAAGACTACCCAAATTTCATACATCAGATGTAGAGTTATCTGCAGAGAGAAAACTGCAGAGAGAAAAAGAAAACAAATGACTGCAAATATACTGAAACACAATAAAAATACAATGTCCCCAACTGCATACGTATTTAATAAGCAACAACAAAAAACTCTTTCATGTATCCTTTACAAAGAGAGGTTTCGGTTCCTTGCCCTTACTACCACGAGTATTCGGTCTAAATTGCCATCCTCTGTAAAAGTTTTAAGCTCTCAAAAGTAGAATATCTCAGAAGATGAATAACTGATTATCTCGAGATATCTTGAGATAATCAAGATACTTAACAGCGACCTTGCTTCTTTGTTCAGTGGGAACTCATCTATTCTGGCCAATGGTTTATTTTAGCCTGCTGGTAACTTGTTAGCCATCAATCTTGCTTAATTACTTCTGGCTAAAAACAAACAAAATGCTGATTTGCAATTAAACAAATTCATCTAACAAAGTTTCCATGAAATGAAACGTTTTTATCCCTTTGTCTGCTAACTGAACCATTAGTGATGCTTCCTCCATAGACCGCATAAGACTTTAGCTATTATTCTAAGCAAATTAATTCAGGACAAAAATAGAAACAGCCATTAAAAGATAATGCTACTGGATAATTCTTGCTTCCAGTTCTGGCTACATATATAAGATTAAGATCTTCATGATACTCCAATCAAGCTGAATTAAAAAGCTTTCCAAGTATAATTTTATACTATATAAGCTCGTCTCATTTAAAATTGGGAAGGGGGAAAACCAGCCTTGTGACTATGAACTAAAATAGTGCTGATAACTGCTTTTTGAGAACCAGGCAAACAGTGCTCTCTCATTCCTTGTTTTTACAAATGAAAGAAAATGGTAATCAGGATTCAGTACGTTTATCTGGAATCCCCAAAGCAGAAATTACAAGAATCATAGGGATTGCAAGGGACCTCTGGCAATCATCAAATCCAACCTCTCTGCCAGAGCAGGATCACCCAGGGCAGGCCACGCAGGAACATATCCAGATGGGTTTTGAAAGTCTCCAGAGAAGGAGACTCCACAACCTTTCCGGGTAGCCTGTTCCAGGCTTTGTCACCCTCACAGTAAAGAAGTTTTTCTTCATGTTGAGGTGAAATTGCCTGTGTTCTAGACTGGCCCCTTCTACTTGACACCCACCCTTCAGACATTTGTAAACATGAATAAGATCCCCTCTCAGCCTTCTCCAGACTAAACAGCCCCAGGTGTCTCAGCCTTTCCTCATAAGAGAGATTATCCTTGTAGGCCTCCATTAGACTATTTCTAGTATTTCCCTGTCCCTCCTGTACTGGGGAGCCCAGAACTGGACACAGTACTCCAGATGTGGTCTCACTAGGGCAGAGCAGAGGGGGAGGAGAACCTCTCTGGACCTGCTGGGGACACTCTTCTTAATGCCCCCCAGAATAACATTGGCCCTCTTGGCCACAAGGGCATAATATTGCTGTCCCATGGATATCTTATCCACCATAGAGCTGCTTTCCAGCAGGTCAGCCCCTGTACTGGTGCATGGAGTTGTTTCTCCCCACTTGTAGGACTCTACACTTAACCTTGTTGAATTTGATGAAGTTCAAAAGTTCCCTTTTGTCCAGCTCTCCAGATCTCACTGTATGGCAGTACAGCCTTCCGGTGTATAAGCTGATCCTCCTAGTTTCATATCAACAGAAATAATAAGGCATCAAGCTGGCCTTGCGAAAGTCTCTCGTGCTCCAAACGAGAGCGCTGCATAGAGCTGCATAGAGTTCACAGTGTGAAAGGGGCAGAAAATGACCCTTCTTATGTACAATAGCTGCCTAATAGGACTGTTTTGACAACAGCACCTAAAGGATTATAAATAACGATCACCTCCAGGAAGATTATTCTTATGTCTCCCACTTAACCTCAAACTGATTATGAGGCAGTGGTTTTCCAAAACTTGGTGACCTGAAATACTGCTCTGTACAAACAGGTTTTTCATTCCCCAGTTAAGGGAGCCTAGTACACAGTTACTGAGGCTCCTTCTCATTCCTTTGTCAGCACAATGAGGTTAGTAAGATCCTGTGAAAGCCTCCAACATGTCAGTTTTCACATTGCTCTTAGGAAGTCCCACACCTGCACAAATCAAGTGAGTTCCTCAAAGACATGAACCATGCCAGGAAGGCTTTTGTCTGCAGGGTTTGGAGAACAGTCACAAAATGGCTCTAGAGAAAAAGGCATAACCTACCAACAAAGAGGATTGTCCTGAGCTTCAGAGACAGTCAAGAATGTCATGGATTTGCACAAAAGAATTCGAAGCTGCAGTGTGAGAGAAGTCACAAGAGGCTTTTTATTCCTAACTACAGAAGAACTGAGACCCACTTGCACATGTGCTTCATAGGGAAAATTCGCTTCTTCAATCATAGTTCTACCAAGAAAGACAGGAGGCAGAGCAGAGCAGCTGGTAGGGCAGTAAACCAGGGCTTTGAGCAAGCAGGAACACTTGATCCTCTCCTCTTCTAATTAGCAATAACATGAGAGCAACACAACAACATATTGACTTCTTCCAATCCTCTTTGTACCGTATCTAAAGTGGTTATGGATGCCATTCTGTCTCTGGATTTTCCTCTTCTCTATTTTAAATGTCACAGCTGAGTCAAGAGCCAGTGTCAGGAAAATGAATATTCAGTCACCTGTAGAAGAGTTAGCACTAACAGATGTTCTCTGCCTCTTCTCTCATCAAAACCATTTCTCATCTCACCACATAGCCCTCAGGGATAATATGACCTAGAAAACTGTCAGTTTCATAGCAAAATATTTTTGAATAAAATGCTCTGACCAGATTCAACAAACTATCAACTCATGATGTAATGGTGACAGAGTTGGTAGGTGGTGAGCAATGTCCTATTTCTCCAGGACTTTAAGCACAGGCTGTTATTCACAACTGAACTTGCTACTCTTAAGGTGGTTTCAAGTTTATCTGCCTTCTTCAAAATCTGTGTTTATACTTGGCAATCCAGCTGGAGAATCAGAAAGTTATGGGGAAGGAAATGACTCTCCCTCAAAAATGGTGTCAGATGAACAGTGACAGGTCAAATGGTACCATACTCACTTCTGTTGCTTAAGCAGGACAACAGATATCAGAAGGAACAGGAGCCAAAGGGCTGAGGTCTATGTTGATATCAAGGTGATGGCCAAACAGAATGCATATACTGATACACAAATGGCTCCAAGTCAGTCTGTGCTTTCCTTCCTTTTTCTCCTGATTTCTCTGGTCCAAGTAAGGTCTGGGCCAATTTTTGTGACTGTTCCTTGGTCTCAATGTAATTCCCCGGAGCTTTGCTGAGGTGATGGTGTCTAAGGCCAGGTTATCAGCTGTTCAGGACACAAGGGCACGTCCCCATGATCACATTGATGATAATGTCACCTGTGATAACTACACAATTGAACAGGTGCAGACAGGGCAGTTTCCTGGCAAACTGACTCTTCTTACCTGATGAATGAAAAGCACTTGCTTCAGCCATTACCTTCAACAAGGAAATTTATCATTTGTTTCTCACCTAGTTTTCAATTTTCTTGACATTTAGAAACAAAAGTACCTTTGTGCTTACTAGCTCTCCCCCCACCATTAGTACCTGACACAGCTCTGCTGACTGGGCATATGACCTTTTGCTCCTCTGAAATTAAAGGAAGGCTTGGAGGTTTTGTTACCAAGGCAACTCCTCTTGATATTTGTACAGTGTTACATGATTTGGAGGGAACCTGCAAAGCTGCCAAATCCCATAGGAAGGACACCTGTGGCTCGCTTTTAGGCTTATGTATGAAGGACCAGATCCAATACAGGTTGAAACTCTAACAAAGTCCTGTAACAATGTGAGTGTATAGATCTGTCTAAAACAAGAGGAGCTCTGTCATGTAAAAGTAGCAGTAGCTTGCACATTGCTAGAGAGGATGTGAAATCTTTGCTAACCACAGTGCTTTCAAAGATAGTTAGGAAGGACAACAGAAGCAGTATTTTTGAAGCCCAAATCAGAGCACTACCTGCAGAAACAGAATAGCTTTACAAGAGAGCAATAAAATTGACGGACGTGGCTGTACCAGAGGTTCCCAGTGAGAGAGAAGGTTTATTGGACACAATTCCACAGGGTAATCAACATGTTAGTGTGAACACCTTTTAATTTTCCACAGAGGAAAAGCAAAGTGAACATGAATACATTACACTGAAATGACTGAGAATGCCAGAATGCTTAGGATTTCACAAAAGAAAATCGACTGCCACAAAAAGGAAAAAAAACAACACCCAAAAGAAAACAACAAAACCACTAACTAAATAAAGCTCATGTTGAGCAATGCTGACGACTTCAGGGCATGGCAAAGAGAATGGGTCTCTCCAGTGAGGGTCAGAAAACATTGCTGTAGGTAACACAAGTCATGAAAATGAGAAAAGGATGAGATCACCATTTCTGGTGGTTTAGTTCTTGCATGGCTTCCGTGGGCAACAATTCATGAAGCCAGCAGGATTTTTTTATCACTATAAAAAGAGTACTGTAGATTTGTTATTTAATCTCATTACTCTTATTCTTACAAAACATTAACAACATTTCTCATTATAAGATGCTGGTTTCAGTCGCTTTCAACCTTGCCAAACTATCAAAACAGCAAAGGCAGCTTCATTTTGGTATTTTGAAGTTTTTAATTTCAATTTAGAGCCTTAACACCTGTGTTTAAGGTAAGGCTTGGCTTGGGTTTATCAGAGAGCCATGGCACAGATTATAAAATCAAACTGAAGATGCCAGAAGACAGACAAGTTTTTGGTTAATTCAAGGTTTCATTTCCAGTTCTACAGCCAGACTTCTGTGCAGTTCTGCATGGGACACATTCCCAAGGTGAAATGGGACAATAACGATTCTTCATCAGCTTTTGTCTGCCTATATCTAAAGTAAGTATTTTTGGCTTCTCCCTTTGTAGAGGTGTGAATCCCTACAGCTAACAAGGGTAAAACAGGCTGTGGTTTGGGAAATGCCGTGTCTGACAGAAATACTTCACACAGAGGTCATGCCCAAGACAATGGAATTCTCTATTCCATGGCAAACAGCCTGTCCTGAAACAAAAGCTTTCCATGATTTACACAGTCTTGACTATGCTGCAACTGGTAAGATGGCCATATGAACTTGCTGAAATCTGTTAGTAGAAAGGTCACAAGCTACCAAAGCCAGTTTGAGTGCTAGGACTGATTGTTGTTACATCCCCTAATTACGGTAGACATGAAATAGCACATATCTAACAAGTAACAAACAGCAGAGACAGCCCAGAACATACTTGCTCTGCTACTGCATTTTCTCAGTAGCGATACACACAGTTCTGCTGCTTGAAGCAGTTACATGACTTTCCAAAATAATCACCAGCATGACTGTTTCCAAACATACAGCTCTAGTCTGTAAAGTACTTCAGTTGTCCTGAGACCTGCCAATCTCTTGAAATACATAATTTTAGGAAGACAACGCTCTGAATAAATTCTTGCTTAGCAAATACAACCTTGATTGAAAAACAGCAATAAGAAAGTAGATAAAGGAACATAGTAAATATCTGCATTTGTATGAAATAACTCTATCAAGACCTCAATTCAGTGAAGTACTTAAATATATCTTTTCTGTAAAGAACATATTGTTCCATACTAGAGGTTTGAGACTTCAAGGGCATCTAGAAACAACAGAACTGAGTCATTCCAAGTTATTGTGAAGTTTGTTGTTTTGCTTTTAATTAGTAGCATACTTGCACTATTCCTATAGAGTCATTGGGGGTTTAGGTAAAAAAAACAACTATTTGTAATTATAAACTGTCAAGCAAAATTAAACTGAATTGAGCCTATCCGTCCTCTGCTGCTGTTAGCAACATTCAGTCATGCTCTCTTTCGGTTTCCATTTTGTGTCATCTCCTTAAAGGAACAAAGCCAGCACCTCTTACCACCAAGGGAAAATATTCAGTAAATGATAGAAGTTCACCCTGGCAGTAAACAAAGACCATCATCACCACTCCTGGTGGACTGTTAATTAGGTTCTTTGTCTTATTATACACTATTAAGGTAGTGACTGTAATCAAATGGCTGCCTACAAAGAATACATCAATGACCCACATGCAATTTTTCCTGAGACATACTCTTGTTTTTCACCATCAGCCAGCATGCCCTGGAGATAAACACACAGAATCTGTACCACCTATCAGACAGCACCTGAAGGAGAGGCCTGACTTATTTTTCCCTTTTTTTTTATTTAAACCAGAGCAGATGTTCCTGAGGAAGGAAAGCAAAACTGGCAGAGGAAAAAATGATGCAAAATTAAACAGTGATGCTTGCATAATGGATGGCATGACTTGTTAAAAATGTTTAATTGCTTTTACCATTTGGTGCAAGTATTTTCAGATAAACAACCACCTCCTAAAGATTTCCCTCAAGAAGATTTCCCTTGAGAAGTCCACAACAGAGCACAGGATCCCTCTGCCACTGTAACAGGATATTCTCCTTTAGAAAAGCAGGCATATTTAGAATGCAATAGCTCATTAGAAAAACCAAATACAATATTTAAAGCAAGGATGCAGGCCCTGGGTTTGGATATCACCAATACTACTGGTACTACTGAAAAACCATCATTTTTGAGCCCTTTATAACCATATGTGAAACTTCAGCACTAGGAAGAGTGGCAGGTTCAGACCAAGTATGAAAAGGTGTTTGAGAGACTTGCTTGCGCTGCTTGTGCTTGGACTCAAATTACTTGGCAGCATGCTGAAAACAAACTAAGAAGATTTTTTTTTTCTCCCCTATGCGATGTTTCGTTTAATTCCAGAAGCCAATTTATAAATAGGTTGAAGAAGAAGTTACTCAATCATCAGTAGTGGATATTAATCAGCATGGCCCAGTCACAGTCCCCTAGTATGGAAAACAATACTCAGATTACCAAGAGCTAAAGAGGAAGATGGAAAGATGTGGAAAGATATTTTAGGCACACGTTGTTTCATACACTCTTTTCCTGAGTTTTTCCCCAAGTAGCTACCATTTAAGACTATTTACTAGGCTGAATCAACTTCTGGAGTCATTGAAAAAGCTCATTCAAAGTGCTTTAGAATTAAGCTGTGTACTGCAGTATCAGCCATCTCCAGCGTCCAACACGAGACACCATGGATTTCACGTATCTTATAACTCTGCTTCAATACAAAGCATTGACAAAAAGCTTGAATTTAGATCCTCAGGTTAGAGATGTTGTCTCCATTGACAAACACCCATTTCCACCAGTGCAGGACCTGACCCACAGACACGAATGAGAGCTCGACTTGGATCACTGTCCTTTGAAACAGCAAAACCAGGTTCCCGTGGAAGTGCACGTCTACAACTGTTAAGAGTCCAGCCTGCATTATGAAATACAGTCTCATGCCTTTACTTATCTCCCAGTTAGACTATGCAAAATTTCCAGCCTCTCTTGAAATGTCCTGTCCATTCACCTATAGACAGTGCCCCACATAGTGAAGAACTAATCACCACAGCAATCTTACACAGAAGATTCTTTATGTCCCAGAAAAATAAAGCTTATCCAATAAAGAGTGCCAACAATCTTTTTTTATATAACTGAATTTGACTTTTTTTGGCAGTTGATCTGACTTTTCAAACAAAAATTCAGATTTTTCAAAATAAGTATTTTTTTTTCCAAAGCTCACTTTTTGTTAGCAAAAGGACAGTAACAGAAAAAATGCCCTGTTTGTACTGCAGCTGTGCAGATAGCACAGACCTACAGTCAGACATGCTTGTTCTGATTCAGCAAACGAGCAAATAAGAAACAGCCATAGGGGACTAGCAGAAAAAGCAAAGACCATGAAAAAGATATTAAAAAAAATGCATGGTCAAATACCAGGAACAGAAAAGGCAAATAATAGAAAAAGCAGTAATAGAACTAATGACATTCAAGGCAAATATTAGCTGAGTTTACTGCAAGTTGGATGAATAAGGTAAATATTGAGAAGATCATATGGAGACCACCCCATGCTTGTGCTCTAGAGGGAAGGGGGAGGAGGATCACAACCATGCCTTAGAGCTTAAGCTTTTCTGCAACAGTTCTTAACTCAGCAAGAGAGAACATGAGGAATACTTGCTGACAATAATTCTGCCAAACAGTATCCAGTAAACAAGAGCAATATCAACACACAACACAAGGTCTTGCTAAAAAGCCAGATGGCATTTTTTTCCATGAAGTGATCACAGGACAATAAAATTTATGAAAATAAATTACAGTGGTACAAAAAAAACAAAAATAATGTTGGTAAAAAAATTGCACACTAATGAGGAGGAAAAGAAAAAAATTAAAATAAACAAACTTGCAGGGAAAAAGGCTGAATGGAAGTCACAACACATGGGGTTTAAGAAACATAATTTACTCCTCTAGTGAGTATTATTATACTTCTTAAGAGATGAAATGGGTTAGCTTCAGTCACTGCTAACTAGGCAGAGCTGGTGTAGGGCAATTGTTTTATTTACAAACTTGTCATCATATGCTGTAATGCATTTGCATCTATTATGTATATTGTCAATAAGATCCTTTAGTGTCATCCGATTTCAACTCTCCCTTGTCTGAAAACTCAAATTCACTTTAAGTAGAAATGATCACCCATGCAGCTCCCTGAAGAGCACTTTTTCTAAGCTTTCTATGTGTTTTATATAGAATATTTACAGCACTAATGTTAATGCTCAATACATTTTTGGTAGTTCTGCTTGGATATCTCTTGGACAAAACTAAGTCAAAACCCAAGCCTTTCATTACATTGTATTAAACATCCCAAATCAAGACAGTAAAGTCTTACCACAGCTGCACAACTGGTGTTTAATAAAACATATTGCTGGTGTACAATAAAGCGATGAGCACTATTCGAATACACTTTAAACGTTCATGCACCTAATTTTTTGTGATAAGGAATGAGATTCCTCATGTAATTAATGGTACCTGTGAGCAACACAAAGTGCTAACAAATAATTGCTTTGCATACATTTAAGTGAAAAACACCAAACCTCAGCTGGGGTAGGCTTTGACTCAGAGATGTGTTGAAAGGAGTACCTTCGCTCCATCATTTCTCCTAATCTCTCAACCATTTCACCAAAAATTTGGATGATGATGAGAATGAACAAAACACTCACCCTGTCCCACAGATCTATGCCAGGGTGATAAATTTCCAGCTACCTCGTGTTGAGCAGCTCCTGCACTGAGGGCTACAAGTTGAGTTCTGCATCATATTCAAAATGAGTAATTATTGCCTGGAGTTTAGAGTTAATTTTGCAGCAAAGTTTAAACATTAGTCATCAATTTAATTCTGATCAGTGGCTTAATAGAACCTTATCATTTTCCAATGCCATTTGACAAAATGTTCTTTAAATGACATCTTTGTAATATATTATGATGCAGAAACATTCAAAGATGCAAGCTCAAACAGATGGGCAGGCCTCAAATGTCGGAAGACTTAACTATGTGTCCAAAGTTTGGGCTATTAGAAAAAGGTCTGAAATCTTCGCAAACTTCATCTTTTCTGCTTCCTGAATGATTTGTGGCACTTACATTTTCTGGTATTTTTGTCCTGGTCCAAGTCAAACCCCAGAAATTCTGAGAGAAAAAGAGGTAAGGCATGCGCTTTATGTAGCACAACATTAATAGCAAAAGCCACGAAAGAACTAAGTGCTGCCCTTGACAAGAAAGTTTTGCAGACTAGAAGTAGTTCTGCAAAAAGATTACGTGCAGTGTGTTATTCCTGCTTGGGAATCAAGCAAACTGGTAAGTTTGCTCACAGCTGACTGCGTTGCAAGAACAGAAACAAGATATTTAAGCCCCTCCTCAGTGAATTTGTACTAGAGTGCTTCCCACTCTATATTTATACTTAAAATAGTAGCTGAATTTAGAGGAAACTGTCAGCAGCACAAATCCCCTTATTGCTCCCCATTCTCTCATAGCTTATGATTAGGGTCCTGCTTGGAGGTAGGTTTTCCCTCGTCCTGAAGAGGTGCCACAAGACCTGTGCTTATTTTCACCTTGCCTGCCATTTCTTGCCAGTAGCTACCAAATCCTAGATGGAGAGAAGCCCTGGCTGAGTGCTTACTGAGTTCATGCTGTCTTTTGAAGAAGTAAAGTCATCAGCAACAACTAAAATAGCTGGTGCTAACAAAAAAAGGCACAAAGGCAGCCAAACTGCTCAAACAAAACTGACTTGATAGTAGGTAGACAAGAAAACAAAGCAAAATTTAAACACCCAGACTACTATGATGGAAGAAAGGGAATGAATATAAATTAGTTGCCTACCCCACTT
The DNA here is from genome assembly GCA_013396935.1 of Baryphthengus martii. Taxonomy (NCBI): domain Eukaryota; kingdom Metazoa; phylum Chordata; class Aves; order Coraciiformes; family Momotidae; genus Baryphthengus; species Baryphthengus martii. The sequence goes on along the minus strand of VWZK01002457.1, from coordinate 1,222,046 downwards.
TCAGTTCAGGGTTAACTTAGACATCCATTCTCAAAACATATAGAACATTCAGAGACAATTGTGAAGAACTAGAATCTTGCAAAAATTTTACAAAGATGTAAAGTGTGTGCTTATCTCTCGGTTGGGAAAAATACACAGAATATAAAATAAATATGGAAAAATCAAGTCAGCTGCTTCAAAAGAAGTGAGAAAAAGGTAAAAAACATATCTTAAGTAGAAACTAATTGTTGAAATCATAAGCATATTTACAGTTGCTACAAGTGCAAATATACGGCTTGATGATACCTTACCTTGAACAAAAAGATCTGCATTTACATCTTCTAGAATAAAAAAGACCAAGACAACTGTTACTAGTATGTTGTTAAAAAGATAGTTATGAATATGCAGTTTTGCACTGGAATACATCTAAAACATCTGGTAGAGGCCAGGGAGAGTTCAGGTGAAGCTGAATAGATCGACCATCAAGTTAATGTGCATCCCTGCATTTGGCAGGGACTGACTGTAGCATGGTGACAATAAATCACATTGAATTCAGAATAAAGGTTACTAAAGGAGAATTTTAAGCTCACCTTTCTCTGTATGAAGGCTTTGCACAAGTGGGCTTGTTGACTATCTCCAAGTGTATAATCCATTGGCAAGTAGAGAAGGATCTGTAAGTCAGTCATTTATGAATAAAGATGAAAAAAAGTAGTCAAGTGTGTTCTAAGTGACATTAATAAGTTCCCAGAAAATAAATAATCCAGGGGAAAAGATAATAAACACTAGGCAGGCAAGCATGACTTGTGTTCCTGAATCAAGATCTAGAAGAAATAAAAATATCTGCCACAAGCCCTCTCCTTTCTGCAAGAATTGTATTAACACATTCTTTGTAGATGCCCAGCTCCTCCACTATTTCCATCAAATGTAGCTAAAGTTGACTGACTCAAAAATCGCCAGGGAAAAGCAGGACAGACTACAACATCCACACGCACTTACAATCACCGTGTAACTGCAAATGCCAGGTGCCTTGGGAAGCCAAGCAAGACTTCAGAGAATTGTTGCAAAAAACAGGAACTGAAGGCACCATCTGAATTCACATGGTAAGAGCAAACGGAGTCATGAAGGAGGGAGACTTTAATGACCACGGCTGATTATCAAGAAAATCAAAGTGCATTTATGCAAAGCAAGCAAAGACAATAAAACATGTCCTAACTCAAAGCTAGGTGGTTGCCCAAGCAATGGCAAAGGAGCAGAAAACCCCCGAGAAACTGCCACCACAGTGGGGAACCCACAAGAGGAAAAGAAAGAAACATAGGATATGGAGAAGGCAAGTAATCTACACTGAAGCCTCTGTATCCCAAACGTCCCATGCACTATGGACAGTCAAAATACTCCAGCTAAGAAAGACTGAGAACTGATGTACTGAGCACCTGACAGCCATGGAAACAGAAATCAGATGAAACCAGCAAAGTGATAATTCATTTTTTATCATGATAATCTGCATTCCTGTCCCTGACACATAATGGGTTCAAGACTTCACCTGGGCAGCAAGTCTCAGCCCCAAAGATCCCACCTGAAAGAAAAGAAATGGATGGAGGAGGTCAGAACAGCAGCTACATTGCAGTAGCAGTCACTGTCAACTCCTTACAGTGAAGCAAGCCCTGTATTTGGACTCAGAGTGCAGCAACAAAATAGTAACAGGTATCAGGAAAAAAAATCCATGGGAATTATGAAATAGTAATGCAGGTGGAGTGGAAAATTGTACAAAAATCTTCAGCTCAGGAGATATCTTGAAAATCTATCCAAGGCATCACAAGTAATGTATATGCCTTTAAAGATCAATGGGAAGAATCCAGGGTGAGGAACAGTTTTGAAACCTGAGATATCTGAACAATCTAGCAACCAGGAAGATAGAGAGGTAAAGACAAGAATCAGATAAAAACACTGAGATTTAGTGACAAGTGAAATAAATGCTAGAAAAATAGGTGTGGTTTTATAGAGATTGGGATAAGATAAGGAGGTCAATTAATAATGGAGGAACTGATTTTAAACACTCAGAAACGTAATAGCATCCTACCTGGCTTTGTTTTGTTTCCTAAACTGTCTCTCCTTACCATGAAATAAAATATTTGCACAGGTTTGGTAGACTAACCAGTACTCTGTAAACAACCTACTGATAACTACAGTATAAGGACATTAAGAAAATGTCAGGATAAGGAATCAGTTGTATCACTTGAAATGCCCCCTGGGGAAGTACAGACAACCAAGTACTGAAGATGATTTTATATCCCAATTTCTGTTTCAGAGCATCAAAGCCTAGAATCGTACTGTCTCCTGCTTAGATCACGTAGCTGGCTCAGAACAAGATGAATTTCCTCCTGATACAATGTTTGAGGAAATTGCTCATTGCATGCTCCCTCGGGCTGGATGCCAAAAGGAAATTAAAGATACATTGGCCAACTCAGCTGCTGTGCATCTGAAACAGCATCTGAAAAATACAGCTCATGATCTTTGCCATGTCAAGGCAACCTCCCTGCAAATGAAAGCTAATAAGATTTGGATTGAAAGGACTGGCAATAAAGAGTTTCTAATGTCTGGGACAGACTCGGCTGCTGGGATGGCTATAAGAGCCAGGATAAAATACTTGCTGAGGACTAGGACCCACAAAACTGTCAGATCTATTACTCTTCTTCCTACCAACTGATCTGTTAACAGAGAAGGAAAAAGCTGCAGCTCAGAGGAGCAAGATTTCATCAGCATTCAAAACAATGCCAGTGTTTTCTAATGGTACCAAGTCAGAGTTTTCTGACTGCTGACTTCCTTCAGGCAGAGGGAAGAAGGCAGGAAAGGAAGCAGATTTTTCTTCCAGAAATGTAATTCTTCTTTTAAAAATCCCTCTGAGATACATATGACTGGACAACCTGTACACAGGTCTAAACAAAAATATCACCTTAAACCAGCCAGCTGTTGAGAAAGCAGCACAGTCAAACAACTACATTATGCAGCCACTTTGACCATGACACCTGGCTGACTGCTCTCACCTCACTGCATTCTTCTCAGAGGCAAAGCTTTCTCAGTCACACAGATACTCAGTGAGGAACTTTGAGATACTGAACACAATCCCAATCCCGAACAACACTCAGATCAGAGCAATCCTATTGACTCATATAGATCTTGAAGTCTCCATGACAAAGAGCACATCACAGTATCCAGGACTGAGCCCATTTCACTCCATCCTTATCATCTCACCACTGAGAGCCACAGACTTGTGCATTGTTTCCCAATACTCCTGCAAGAACAGCAGAAGTCCTTTGGAGAAAGGGGAAACAGTCCCATGCACGTATTTGTGCTCTCTTGGAAACAGCCAGACTTCCCTTTCTTTGAATACTGCAGTCATTTGAATTTCCCCTTTAAATTTTTAATTGGCCGGTGTCCATGAGCAGGTATGATTTTTAGCCTTCCTGTTTGTGGCTTATCTAAAAGATGTTCTCAAGGCTCTGTTACAACATACAAGTCTAACAGATATTAATGGAAGCTCAGGAACTAAGCAGCAATTAAACACCTAAGATTGTTATGTATACAATCATGCATTCATCTGGAAACTCACTGAATGTCCCCCACAACAAAATAAATGAAAGCGTGAAGAGAGTGTGGGCGTTTATAGATTACCTTCTTCTACTGTAGCCACAATACTAAAAGTATTGCAATGCACTGTCGGATAGTGACACCCACATGTTGGACATGCCTCTTGTAGGGAGCACACCACTTAAGTGACAGCAGGGTGGGGAAGCACAAGCTCTTCTAAAAAGAAAGAACATCAGAAAAGGGAGAGCATCCCTTGCAAACCTGTAGTGACATACTCAAATTTGTGACTAAAAAAATCTTTTGGCTAGTCCAAAAAAGTTCGTTTTCAGCATAAATTAAGACTACTGCAAGCATTGTCAGGACTTGCTAACAATAAGCAAAGTGAGAATGAGGATGAGTTTCCGACGCAGGACAAACAGTATAAATACTCTCCATGGTTACAGATGTCAAACAGCCATCTGAAGAGCGAGCGCCTTCATGTCCCATTTGGTTCAATAAGAATGGAAGCATCTTCAGAAACAAGTCACAGATGCTGTTAAAATCACAGCCCAAATTCCTGATGATGCTATCTGTAACAGTACATGCTTCCCAGAAAACACACTGCGCTAGTGAGATCGGGAAGTGGGACATGAAGAAGGTACGTATTCAGTATGGGTGAAGGCCTGACTGATGTAATACAACCAGTGTAAGAAATGATGCTGTAAGGTAGGCATGGATCAATTAGAAAATGATTAGAAGTTTAAAAGACATGACTGGAGAGAAGATGAAATGAATGTTCAGTCTAAAGAGAAATCATCTGAAAAAACATGAGATGTAAAAACAGGAAAAAATAAAAAACACTGTCACAAGGAGAGAAAGAAGCAAAAGGAGAACTTGAAAAAGTAATCCTCTGAAAGTTACTAACAGAAGCTACAACAGGCTCAGAAAATCCTGTGAGTCAAAATGGATCTGGTCATGCTTTTGTAAGATGACAGCACAGCACATGCTTATCCTGCTTGTACTCCTCCTCAGGCACCTTTCTGTGGCTGCTGTTGGAGGCAGATCACTGTGTTAGACAGATCTTTACTCTGGACCACAAGAGCAGCTCTTGCAATGTTCTCCACATTCATGGTGAGTAGACAACAGAACAATTAGGCTTAAATCTACACAAAGGAAAATTCAGGAAGGCTGTGAAGAAAGGGAGAACCAAACATCTCCCTACCAACAGTGATTCTTCTAATTGACTGTTTTTTAAAAGAAACTCTTGTCAGGGGTGACATAAATCCTGCCTTTGGAGAGAAGATCGGACTGGATGATCATCAGGTCTTCTCTCATCTTACATCATAAGGATTTAATATTGAAAGGTTGTAGCCCACCACCCTCCCTGCATAAAAGGTCTATGGACTGGTTTCAGAGACCTGCACTAGCTAGAAAGCATCTGGTTGGAGTACCCCTATGAATATTACTTCCTTAGGTGGATTGCTAATAAAAAGGTGAGGAAGAGCCTATGTACCCAAGGCTGCAGCTGGGACACTTACTGCGCACTAAGGAAAGTACATCTGCCAACAGGATCCATGTACCTTCTTAGCATGCTGAAAATATCTTGCAAAGTGGTTGCTAGGTGCTCTGCTCCTTGACATTTACATGCTTGAGCAAAACCACATCTGCTGTTTAGCAAAACGTCATAATAAATGTCTTTTTAAACATTTTCTGCTGCAGTTCCAATTAGCTTGTAAGCAAAACATAAGCATCATTTCAGTTCTTTGAGGGAAATCCTGTTATGTGACAGCCAAATACAGGCTATCTCAAAGTGCTGGAGGCTGGTGCAGCCACTTGTAGAAAGCAAGGTAAAAAAATGTTGTTAGATATGTTTTACTAACAACAATATCTCTATTTAAAAGCTTAACCAAAATAAATGCTTTTGTAATAATATTCCTATTCATCACCCCTCAATAATGCAAGTTACAAAGAATATGAGCAGGTTTGTGTAATCCATTACACAGACTAAGAAGAAAGGAGAGCGTATCTTTTAGTAGACATTAGCATGGACCTCAAAAAAAAATAGAATAAATCTGTGTTTGATCTCTAATTCAAACTGATTCATAGCATCTGGATTAGTAGTTTATTCTCCCTGTATGGATTTTTCAGGTGTTAGAGGAGAACAACTCTACTTCTGTCTAGTTCAGTTGTTACAGAGGTTCTCTCTTGCCTTTGGTAAATGCTGCGGGGGCCTGCTGTGTCAGTACAGAGGCAAACAGGTAAACAAACACCAGGTGGCTTTCAAAGATGGAGTCCTATGGTTTTGCTGGACCAGTGACTGAAAGTCTTTACCAGGCTAGCTGTTCAGGGACAAGGCACAAGGGAAAGTTTGAGCAGTGGCTCCTAGGGGGTATTCGTCAGCATGGTGAGGTATCGGCAGCCTCCAAACCACAACAGAATAATAAGAGAGATTAAACAATGTGAGGTATCCAAAACTCCTGTAACACCTCCACAGTTCCTGCAATAACACTCTGAGAATAGCATGCTTGGACTGCTTACAACCTTCAGTCATCACTTCAGATAGAGGATAAGAGAGAAGAAAAAGTCTTAGCTGATCTGTCTCCTGGGACAGCAAGGTGACACCAGGCAGCCCAGTGTAGACTGATGTGAAAAACTCCCAAAAGCTATTAAATAATGCATTCTGTGCTAGTCTGGCTTGACTTCAATAACCAAAATTCTTCTGCACCACTGACCGGTGTACCCATTAGCTGATCAGATCTGAATTCAGCACCATTGAAGAAATTCAGCATGAGGGCCAGATTTGTCATGGTACATAGGTTAAGGAAGCTGGAGAATCCTACTGCATACTGAAATGTATGAATTTACACCTAGCCCAAATACTGCATACAATAAGGCTAGGAAACTAAGGAGGAAAAAAAATGGTCTCAAGTAAAGTATCAACTTGAGCCAAAAGGGAAGGAGAAAAATATTTATATGAATTAGGGATTCTGGGAGACAGAAATTGTTAACAAAAAGCTGATCTAAATATGAAAGGGCACATAAAAAGCTACCCTCATGCCATTGCAGGCTTTGTGGTTTGCACTGTACAGGTTGCAATACTTGACAAGCGTCAGCGTTAAGAATTTCAAATTATTTCATACAAGGAAAAGCTCTAAACTTGGATGAGCCTCAAGTGTAACCTGTAGATTCAAAATAAAACCAGGACTACCTGTAACCTACAAGACAGATAAAAGGAACCATAAATGTAACTATGGTGACAGACCACCAGTGTTGAGATTGGGGATGCTGCAGACTCCATTGCTCTTGGTATCATGCTTCTAGCTCAGATATTCTCCAGAAGCAAAGTCACTGTCACAGAAGGCCGGCTTTGCCTGGTCAATGTGAAGTCCAAGACAGGAAGTCTCCGGCATCTTTCATTCTTCCTTGAGACACTGCACGGGCCCCATCTACATGCTTACAGACATGCCAAGGCAGTCTCTGACTTCTTGTGAAATATGTACTTCTGCAAGAAGGAAGAGGAATGATGATGATCATTGCTCTGCTCTGCATGTTCAAATGGATTGCATCTTTGAAAAAGATGAATTAATTTGCTGAAGGATTCCCCATCATCTTGAGACTAAGAGAGCTCCATTCTGGTGTGTTTGTAAGCAGGCCCACAACCAATTATTGTTAAAAGAAATGTATTTGCCCTGAAACCTTACAGCTCAGTCTTTTGTAACGAACCTAACAGTCCTAAGAATGAAAACTTGGACTTCTACCACAGCAGACGAAAAAGGAGAAGAGCTGATACTATGAGAAAAAGGTTTATCGATATACATCTGACAACACACATTTATAAACCATACAGCTAATCCTAGCAGGCATTCAAATTCCCTAACTGTAAATCTGTGTTAATTTGAGCTACAAACAGTTAGCAGGGGAGGTGTGTTTCACAGCATTTGAGGTTTATGCATGTTTGGGGGGCTATTTTTAAAAAGCTGAAGGCAGAGTACAGTTATTTCAGGAACATTTCAGTGTTCTGTTTCTCACAAAGCCCAAGTGATTAGTGCTGAGGGTAATTTGTGTGGAGGTGTTTATCACCTTTATGCTAGTATTTTTTTTTACTACAGTTTTTCTATCAATTCAGCAGTTTGATACCCAGCTGACACACTGAGGGTTGATACAATGGGAGGGCAGATACAATACTATAAATAAAGACCAGCTCAGAGTGAGGGCATTTGATTGACACTCTGAATCTACTCTCACTGAGAAAGGAGGGCTTTTCTGACTGCTCTCTGGAAAAACAATAGCAGGCAGCTTCGTTAAAACAAGTTGAACTGAGCGTACAAAAAATAAGTTAAGTTTCTATAAGTTATTCTGAGGCCACGTATTTAATAATTGGGTCTGGAAGGAATAGAAAATTGAGATTCGGGATCCTACCTTGTGCCATATTTTCTTCCTATAACTTCCAAATATGAGTATGATTTAGTCAATTATATAAATGAAGGCTGATATTTTTTCTATACCATAGTACACTAGGAAACTAGTTTGTGTTTAAATATTAAGAAACGTGCATCCTATTTAGAGAGAGAAGAATCCTCTGTAAATTTATGCTTGAGTGATCTGAAAGATTTCGTTACATATGGGGAAAGGGTAGGGAAAGGATACTAGATAGTAAGAGAACAGCCTAAAAATTAGAATTATATTAAGAGAAAATTATATTAAGTTCTAAATTGTACAATAGCCTTCCATGAATCAAGCCATGAATCAAGATCCATTTTAAGCACTTCTGAGTTAACAGTAACTACATTAATCAACATGTTCTAACTCATTGTAAAGATGATTGCAATAAACCTTTCACACTCATGTCAAAATACCCTGCTCACATGAAGCCCTTAAGGAGCTGAACTATGCCAGAGAAATTAACATTTGGATCCCAGCAAAAAAAAAAAAAAAAAAA